>JAPEIZ010000001.1:401555-413104 GCA_026122275.1 Junonia oenone
GCGCACAAGGGGTACGCGCCGCCGCTCGCGTACGCGCACAGGGACCCCGGTATGTTGGGGTTGATTCGTTTTTAGAGATATACTATCAGTGAACAGAACAGTGGTTAGAATCAGTTTTCATGCTGTTTTATTAATTATCCATGTAGTCTACAGAATTAATTGTAGAAGAGTATACAAAAACATGAGGGGTAACTCGCCCCCTGGGCCCTTATTGTCTATGCCAAATCGAATCGTATTTCGACGTTGAAACACGTTATTGGCTTAAAACCGTATTCTCTATGACATTGTGAAATCTAAATGTCACGTTACGTAGCGCGTTCCGTGCTGTCAAATAAGTGATAAAGAAATTTATAAAAAACTATACCAATAACCTTTTTTAAAATAACGTTAATAAAAACGTATCAAACGCTCTCCAAAACGTCAAGGATAGCATTGTCCGAGAATATGGGCCCTGTTTTTTGTAAACTTTTCGTTTTCTATTAGTAACTATAAACTCCAATCTCAAGTTCAAGCAACAATGTATTACATATGGATACTAAGGGTGCGTTCCACTAAACGTCCGCAACGATTGTAACACCCTGTGTGCCGTTCCACCTAAGGCCCGTGGTCGTTATGGGCGGTCGGTCAAAGTCATAGATGACGTCACTGTTCGCGACCACATCGCACCCACTTCGCCCGCAAAATATTGGTGGGTCAGAGTAGGCTTTCACCAAATGTGGCGGGAATTTGAAAAGACAACAATAGTGTTTAGACAAGTAACGATTTTACGATTCCGAAAATGATACTGTTATGGAAGTTTCCGGAACTTTCCGAGTCATCATCTCTTATTTGTTTCGTCAAAAACGCAACCATGAATTCATGGGAAGCCATGGTTAATCCAATTTTACTCCAATCCACGCGAAATATTTACTCACAATTCTCACAGCGCAATACGAACAGTTTTCACCACGCCGCCATATTGCGAGCACACAGCGCTCAAATAATTTTCACCTATAATATTCGCCTACAACGCCCGCGGCGTTTTTTCTTTAGTGGAACGACAATTTCAGCGATCGCGGTCGATGGCGTTGCGGGCGTTAAGTGGAACGTAGCCTAATTATATTTATTTCCTCCAGCATCAGCCCCCGCCGGTCCGAGCGGTCGTCGCGCGGAGCCGTACGCGAACGCGTACCCGCAGTCGTACGAGATGCGTCCCGCGCAGAAGGTCTGACAGTACGAGGCAGGCGGGCAGCTCGAGCTGGTCGCGCTCGCGCCGGGCGTGCCGCTGCTGCTCGGCTACGTGTGCCGCGCGCCCGACCGCTCCACCGTCGCCTCGCAGACCAACATCACGCTGCACTCGCCCGACACGCTCGCCGTGCACCACCGCCCCGACGACCGCGGCGCTCACACGGGCACGGTGACGTAAAGCGACGCGATACGACGTTGTGCTAACATGTGCTGTAAGCAAGCACGGCACAACGGGTCGCGCCGCTCTCATGGGTACGACGCGCCGGGATGCAGTACGATATCGTGTTACCATGTGTAGTAGGAAATCACGACATAACGGGAAGGTACACGATACAGCGTCGTGTTGTGAAAACTGATGTGAAACGCAGATGCATTTGATGGTAGTTAGAGAAGAGACATAGTCAGTTCTCATTACACGACGTCTGTATGGCATATACACCGTCTGCGACGTCGTGCCGTGATTTTTAACGATACTTGCCATACTTGAAGACACGTCGTCTCTGCAATGTCGTGATGTGTCTCGACGCATCGTACCGTATGTGTTTTGGTCGTCAGGCAGCCTCCGTGAGTGAAGTTGATACGAGACTGTAAGAACGTCACTGGAGACGTGTGGTACGACTTTCGAGTCGAATATTTCCGTAAGCGCAGATCCGATGTTACTTCTCGTCGAAGCGAGACAGGCCCTATAGTAAATTGCTCAATCGACGTTCCGCGAGCTCAACCTAACCGCAAGGTGTTCTATGAAATTAGCCATTATTTTTATACGAGATTAATAGAGTAGGGCGCGAAGTTCCACCCAGTGACGCTCGAAGGAACCGCTCCGACCGGACATTTATGTATATTTTTGTATATAAATGACGACTATATAAAGGCTACAATGTAAAAATATCATGCAAATACTTACTGTAATCGTACCGATGTTAGAATATAGATAATGTGTAAGATTGCTACATAATTTTACTGAATCTCCATAATTGTAATTTTTGTAACATGTTATTTTAAAGGTATATTATATTATAACGTAAGCGGAATGTTGAGGTGCCATTATACCATTTTATATTCAAACTTTGTTTACATTTTCGTTTCAAAATGCGTTAAAAGCATTTATTATATAAACGTTTTAAAAACTAGGTAGAATTCTGTAGTCTTTTTTGTTTATACCTGCGTAAATCTTACAGTTTCCAACAGTATTTCTTTTATATTATTAAACAATTAAATTTATAAGTGTTTTCCTTTTTAAGCACAAAATTATGACTTTAAATATCCTGTAAGAGTTACTCAAATTACCGCTTAAATTAATTAGTCTTCCTATGACGATATAATTATTTTTAATTTGTAGAGGTAATGTGAAATTCGAACAGTATTGCCAAATGATCAAATGTTACTAGACTGAAAATTCTCAAATTAATGTTATGAAATTTGCATTTGTCTAATTTATTCCGCGCTCAATGCGCTATTTGGCTCAAATGTACTTTATTTAATGTATGATTTTGACGTGTATCGATTAGCATATCACAGTGTAACACTCCTTACGGCGTCTATCCGATACTCGGTCTGTTGTATAGTTCAGTTCAATTGATCTCTTATTTTTTTTTTTCAAATATATTTCGTAGTGTAATATTCGTCGTGCAAGCCAAAGAGCATGATGTATTTTACGATCTATACGTTAATGATAAGAGTCAATCTTTATAAGTAATCCATATAAATGCCATTATGTTAGAGAATGTCGAAACGATACACAAGCTCTTGTAACTTGTAATATAAATATTGTATATTTGTATGTAAAGGAGAGGGTATCGTTCCCGCTGTAGTGACTCGACCAATCGCCTCATTGATGGCTAGTTATTTCCAACGTGTAGTTATCAATGGCATTATGTCTTCTAAGTATAAGCTAGTTTACCTACAATAGAATATTTAAATGACATTGTGAATATTTTTAATTATCGACATGAATGTTACAACATGTGATTTCAAAAATAACAAAAATACAATAAATTTTACAAGAACATGTTTTGTTTTTCTTTATAATCCTCTATAAAAGTTAGTAAATCGTCGAAAATAAAATGATGTATAAGAAATTAAAAAAAAAATTATCTGTTTAAAAAATAAATTATCGTATAGATACATAATTTACTTATAGGCGTCAACGAAGCCATTAAGCTATATACTAAAAACAAGAATTAAATTGACTAGCAAGTACGTCTCTTCAAATTTTTTGTACAATTGCCACAGAAAATTGTATTTACGTTTCCAGAAATAAAACGCGAAAACCCTGTAACCCTGTTCCTCCCTTATTTCAAGATGGCCGCCGAGTGACAAAAATAAATTAATTGCGAACTCTGAGAAATGCCGGTTAATATGTAACTTTTCAATGAACTGAGAGAAAATGTTGAATTTATGTATCTAAACTTGTTTTTTATAGATAATAATTGCTACCAAGAGTAAAGGTGTTATAATATAGGTATGCGTATTATTCCATAGCTTTAAAAGTACTCAACTGATTTTGATGAAACTCACATTGATTCCTGAAAGTTGAACATAGTCCTAATAAATATTTATGTCGAGATATTGCGGATTATTTTGTTGATGTTCTTTAATGAAGTGCTCTGATTTCTAATTAAAATCGATTAAATTAATTGTTTTAAAACTAGGTACCATTTTTATTTTAATACCAAAAAAAATGTGGTCCGTGCTAAACGGCCGATGATGATTGCTGGTCGTGAGATCAAATCAAATCTGATTTAGAACTCTTTTGTATTTATAATTTTTTTCATGCTGAGAATAGTGAAGCAGCAGTGTGTCTCAAGTTTTGTTCAAGTGCCTTTTATAAGCCGTTTTGTCCATCATTGAAACAATTGCAGTTGTTAACCTACAGGCTACAGCATAGTAAAATACAAACTGAGTAATGACGCAATCGTGTGAATATGTTTAAATCCCCTCTAAGTTGAGCACAAAGATAATGAAAAAAGTCGCAAGTATTTTCGTTGTAATACTAGCGCGATATGAGAAAATTAGATAACGATCTGGAACACTGAACCTAGTTATTTATTATTTCAGTTGTATTTATCACACATTACCTATACATAACCATTGGAGGTAAAAGGAGGTAAATAAGACACATTATTTTAGATGTGTATTCATTTATACAAGTTACAAAAGTGTATCTTAAATAAGCAATTTAATTTTGCAATACATTTTTATTGCTTGCAAAAGTTTTCAATTAGTGAAAACTATCTACTTTAAATATAAATTTGAAAAAGTATAACAGTTCAATGTTTGTTAAAGCTACTGGGAGCTGAAACTATTTTACTAACCAATATTTATAATACAACAGCATGTTTACATAAAATCTAACAAATTCTATTGCAATTTAACCTTTTACAAATTAGTCATACCTAATTATCAAATAGGTACCTACCTAACATACGTGACACGATCTTGTTTTTGCTACATAGTGTGTTAGTGGCATACCTACCTATATTTTTTACGGTAAAGATCAAATAATAATCGGTACTTCATGAAATATGGAACATACACGCTGAAATTCCTTATTTTTTAAAGTAGGTAAAATGATGAAGGCAACTCCTTCAGAAATCAGTAACCAATGATGTCACCGTTATTCATAAAACAATGACGCGATTTTGTTAAGCTATTAATTTATTAAGGATATCCGCTTGTAGAAGATAAACTGTTTCACAAACAAGTTACGGAGCAATATAAATGATAATATAAGTAATTGGAATAAACTCGGTGGACTAAGTATTACATTATTAAAAAAAACCAAAAGTAGGTAAATAATTATATAGGTACATATATAATTATATATATCCATTCTTATTATACACAAAAAGTATAAAACTTAATATTATATGATTATTTTATTTAGTAATAAAATTTAAAAAAAGAACTATAATGGAAGTCCAAAACAATATAGGTAAATCAGTAAATTGCAATCATTCATGAAACTGAAATTATTTCGTTTGCACATTTTTGCAAACTGCCACTAATATTTTAAACAATATAATTATATCTAAATAATCATAATTATTAAAATTATTGTCTTCATGAACTTATCTCCAAATAAAAAAAATATAAGATTATTATTTATTGATTTTAAATAATTTACATTTTGTTATAAAAACATGTTCGTAAAAAAGTTTGCCTAATACTTGGTGATATACCTATTCATTCCTTATTTATTTATATTTATGCAATTGTTAAGCAAAAACTAGGTTCGTATTTAAGCCACAATTATTACAATTTTGCTTGTGTGCTGTGTACGCTGTTGAAAACTACGTGTTATTGCTGAAAATGAGATTTTATTAAAAAAAAAGAGTGAATAAATAAATTACAAAGTAAGCCTAACTTATCACTATTATTGATATAATCTATCTTAGCACAAGTATAAACATTAAAACTAATCTACAAAGGTACAATATAAACTTATAATTACTAATAATGTCAATAAAAACAGTAATAGTCAAAAATTCTGAGTTTTACACAATAGTAATGAAAAGGAATACGACGCCAGTCTCATTAAATATCGATTAAAAACTGATTTGAAACGAAATGCAATTGTAATTTTCTTTAATTTCTTTAATAATATTTTAAAAACGTAGGCGATATATTATTGATACAATACCTATAATAAACCTATGGAATAATATTAGCAATAATGACAATTCTACATACGTGTTACGTAAAATAATAGTCTTTTTTTAATAAATTGAATTAAGAATGCAATAACATTTGCTCTTGTTTGTATACTTCATGATAGGCATTCCTAATTAAAACATAAGGGAAGCATGATTCCAATAAGTCCATTGTGAGGAATGGTGACTCTTGAACAATAAGATCAAGGAGTAAATAAACAGATTCGCGATTTTTTATTGCTTCTTTTTCTGTCTCTTGTCCAAGACGTAAAAGGGACGAGGAAGCCAATGCCAAAAATTCCTTCATTCTATCTTCAATATCACCCTGACCACAAATTGTAAAGAGAGCACCAAATATATGATTGATAGCAGGGGCCATACAGTGTATGTTATTGGCGTGACCTTCCAATGAAGGTCTATAAAATGATCCTTCACTACGGGCTAGTCGTGGAAGAGAGACTGCCACAAATACCATTAGCAAACAAACAATGAGATGTTCTTCCTCTTCCAATTCAGCTTTATGCTGTCGAAGAGCTGAAGCCAATGTGGGATCTACTTTACAAGAAAGACCAGCAGCTGAGCACATTTCCGAAATGACGCGTGTCGGATCACCACTTGGCAATTGTTGTTGGAAATCTTTAATAGAACTTATCAGGAATGGAATACGTCGTTCTAAAACATCTAAGAGCGATTCCTGTGCAATTTGTCGGAAACTCAAAATAACGCCAATAATCGTCATCCTCTGCAAAACATTATCAACGTGTTGTAGCCTCTTAAATTGTTCTCTCATTATTTCCGGCTTGTCAAAATTAGTTCGTAACATCAGCAATACTTCTTTATTTTGCACTACTAACTTTTTAAGCTCTTGAACTTGGCTGGCAATGTGCCACATTAGTGTCTCACTTAATAACTTCATGCCATATGGTCCAATTAACTCTGCTAGGGCTCTTAGTTCATTAATATCTGAATATTCTTCTGCATTGAAAGGAATAGCACCTTCAGCAGATAGACTTACAAAGGCTTTTTGATTCATTGAAAAGCAAATACTGCCAGCACTAACCCGCCTGAGTAAGATTTCAGAATACCACTGGGTATATAATGATGCAATGGTTTTTTCACCATGGCTGTCCATATTTTGTGTTTGTTGTAACAGACAGTTGTTAAATACCCTAGTGATATCAATGTGTACATAATTTTCAACAGTTTGAAGGACATTCATGTATGCTCTGACACTCACTAACAATTCAGATGGTTTAGCAATTTCACTTGTGTCCTGATTGAACATCACCATTCCAACTAATGCTTTAGAAAATCTAGTCTCCAAATGTTGGTGTAGGTATTCACGGGGAGCGAAAGTGTATTCCCAAACATTTACAGTTGAACAGTAGTTGATGGCAAAGCAGAGTTCTGTTAATGCCATATGAAGTTTGTCCATTGTAGTTAATTCTTCCCGGGTCTTTCTGTAACTTTCTGCTCCTGGCTTTATAATTTCTATTGGGTTTTTCTTATTTTTGTCTTTTTTCTTTCTATTTGCTAGGTGGGCGATTGTTTGGGCACAATGTTTTGGGAGCAATTTGTCACTCATTGTGCACTGTTCATCACAGATAGTTGTTATTATATTTTTAGCTTCTTTTGCCATTTCATCCAAGAAAATATTAACAACAGAAAGACTCCTCTCTCTGATGTGGTGTCTTTCTTCTGGACAAAGTTCATGAGTGCAATTTTGGAAGTGACTGCAAATGAGTGGGAATGCAATAATGTAACGATTTTGGGCTGGAAACTCTAAGCACATGTGAAACTGGCTTTCAAATATTTTGCTGTAGAAGCAGAACAAGGACAAATCTGATGTCTCAACCATAATTTCATCAAGATTATCCACCATTTTAGTGTGGAATACCATTTTATCAATGAACTGTGATAGTTCTCTTTGATCTACCAAGTTTAATGGTGCTTTAGCAACAGATGTGTATGCTTGTAATCTAAACCAATCTAAACGGAATGCTCGAAAATCAAAGAGCTCATTGCTTTCTACCTGCTTTACACTTAAATTAGCAGCAGTGTTACAAAGTGAAGAGAGGATGACACTTTCATCTTCAGGGCAAACTTGTAAATTTTGTATCATAAGATTGAGTGCTACTGCATCAAATCCCGATAAATATTGAACATAATACCTTTGCATAACTTGACTATATTTGCGCACAAGAGCACGGAGCTCTTCCATGTGAAATAGAAGTTCTGGTAATTGTCGATCCACTAAATCTTCAGTCGATTTTCCTTTTACTTTTTGTGGAGGATTGTCATTATGGCGCAGTAGCCAAAAAACTTCATCTCTTGCGTAACACAGACCTATAAATATCAGCAATGCTTTAGGCCCCAATAAACCAGGTTGATCTGTTAGAATCAGACCCAATTCTTTCAATGCAGTCCTTAAAAATTTCCTTCTTTCTCTGTGTTTGTAGCCAGCTTTTTGTACAGAGTGGTGATAACAATCTTTTACTTCAGAAATACGTTTTCCATAGCCTTTTATACCATCAAAGTAGCTCTGAATATAAGTATGGATATAGATGACTTCATCTCGGAACAACGCTACTACCCAGCCTGATTCCAGCGCACTAACCCACATTTTATTAGCATGATCTTGTTGTAGCATTTGATGACAGAGTGCAAAACCAAATATGACCCATCTCTCCAGTGATTCTAAGGAGATATATTCACATGACATTGTATTAGTTTCTGAAGGCTTTAACAGCTGTGTAGGATTACTAACTAAACTCAGTTTCTGTTCTGATCGCCAATGTTCAGCAGTGAGGTTTCTCGCTGGATATACATGCCATAGTGAGTTTAAAGCACTTGATAATACTTTTTGATGTGGAGCAAATTCTTCAGACAATTTTTTTAATGGTGCATCATAATCAACGATCATTTGGCCTAAGCGAGGAAAACTTGGATCTATCTGATTATTGACCATTTCATGGGCTGCATTAAACAATCCCAGCACTGCTTTTCTATCTTCTACTCGAGACAGTAATATCATTAAAGATACATAAGTTGTAACCAGATCTAAGTAATTCTTTGTTAATTCAAAGTTCAAAGTCAAATCCAGAGTTAACTGACATGCATCCATTATGTTCAACAGCTCACATACATTGTCTTTAAAATCTAAAAGATCTACAAATGTATAATAGTATAAAGACAGTGATTTAATGATTTCATTTCGTATGTTTGTTATGGCTTGCAGACCTTTTACATCTATATTTGGAAACCTTCTTACAATATGCTTGATAGACGATTCCAAAGTTTTATCTGAGAGAAATGCTGGTTTTGACTTGGCATCACCACAGGCTTTCTTGATGTTGTAAATTCTAGTCAACATACCGATGCCGCGGTCATTGAGAATGATGAGTTTTTCAGCCAGCTTTTGCTGGCTGATGTGAACTGACCTTGACATAGTAGACATTCTGCAATAAAGATTTCTATATTACACAAACATAAATATTAATCAGTAGATATTTTACAAAAACCCTAATACCAATAAGCGGACATCCATCGTTTGCTCTACGAACCGTGTCGGACGTAGTGTAAACAGATCTAGAATTTAGTCCTTCGATTAATCATTTCCGCAAAGCAATCTTGCGACAATAAGTGACTATTACACATAAGTATTTAATATAAAATGGTATGTGGACGTAAAAGTATTTGGTAATCAATTAGGCAAACTACTTGTTATTAATCTAATACCGATTTAGTAAGAAGTTACCTGTGATTATAATTTGGGTTGGGCGTCGAAAACCTTATTGACAAATAAGTCTTTTCATATTACACTTTCAGAGGATTCCATAACTCACTTTTCTTCTTTATTATTTCTAATTTATTGGTATAAATTGATAATATTTATCGGAAAAGGGAGTGTCTTATCGAGAAACGCGTTGAACGATTCTCAATTGTTTGGAAATGACAGTCAGTAAGTCAGTGCTACCATTCTTACTTTAATTACAGTGTAATTAAAAATAACAATCATTTAAATTGTAATTTTATTGTAAGCATATAAGTTGTAACCAGATTTAAAATATAAACAATATTATTATGGTTCATTATTTTTAAATAACATTCTTAAATATATAAAATTCATTACTTAATCATCAAAATAAACTTCATTTTAAACTTGCGCAAGTATAACCCTAAATATCTATGTGTGGGGTAACCTTTAGTTATTTTGTATCTGTATTTTTTTATATCTGTGGCTTATGGCGTCCCCAATAGATTTCATTTGATGGTGATTGAAGTTTAGCAATGAAATCATGAAATGTCATAATTTAATACTAAAGTTCTTATTTGTGAATTTTTGATGTTTTTTTGGTTAGAATAGCATCAACTAAAATTGAAATTGGAGTATTTTTAATTTAATAGTGTAAAATAAATATTTCGCCATGCCGCGTATTATGATAAAAGGTGGCGTTTGGCGCAACACCGAGGTTTGTTATTTATAATTTGAACAATTTAATTTCCTAATATTAACTAAGCAATTCTAGCTAAAATATTTTATTCTCTCTCTCTAGGATGAAATTCTTAAAGCGGCGGTTATGAAATATGGCAAAAATCAGTGGTCACGTATTGCTTCACTGCTCCACCGAAAGTCCGCGAAACAGTGTAAAGCTCGGTGGTATGAGTGGTTGGATCCCAGTATTAAGAAGACAGAATGGTCACGAGAGGAGGATGAGAAGTTGCTACACCTCGCCAAGTTGATGCCCACACAGTGGAGGACTATTGCCCCTATTATTGGACGCACTGCTGCTCAGTGCTTAGAACGATATGAATATTTGCTGTAAGAATTTCTAAACATTTATGTCTTAATAATAATTAATTTTTTACCAGCCTTGTAGTTTAATAGTAATATTTTTAAAGGGATCAAGCCCAGAAGAAGGAGGAGGGTGAGGATATGGGAGATGACCCTCGGAAGCTTAAGCCGGGGGAAATTGATCCCAATCCAGAAACCAAACCAGCCAGACCTGACCCTAAAGATATGGATGAAGATGGTATGTGTTCTACTTATTTATTAACTTACTTATTTCAATGATAATAACTTTAATATAGTGCACTTGTATTACTATAATTTTTTATGTTACATTAAAAAATATTATAATATTATAAACAATTAATTTGAAACTAGAGATTATAACTAATGTACAAGTACATACTCAAAATTCAAAAATTAAATAATAAAAATATGTAGTTTTTAATGGTTAACAATAATAAGGATTGTTAATAAAATAAATTAAATACTCTAATTTTTCGTCATTACAACATTTAATAATTTGTTTGTAGAATTGGAAATGCTGTCAGAAGCTAGAGCTCGTTTGGCTAACACACAAGGTAAGAAGGCGAAAAGAAAGGCTCGTGAAAAGCAGTTGGAAGAGGCAAGGAGATTAGCAGCTCTGCAGAAACGGAGAGAACTCAGTGCTGCTGGCATTTCTGTACCAATTAGGTAAGAAATATATATTAAAATATAACATTTCTACCACTAAACAACTTATGTAGCATCTTCTTACAAAAACTAATTGGTATGTTTACACAAAAATATTTTTTTTACTGTCATCTAAGGCTCGACCGAGATCTCGGTCTCGGTCTCGGTCTCGGCATTCTCGGCTACAAATCCAGCCGAGAAATTCGTCT
>JAPEIZ010000002.1:338514-349314 GCA_026122275.1 Junonia oenone
GGACACGGTGGAATCATGCAATCGTGGAATAATTTGTAGTCCAAGGTGTAAGGCCAGCTCGGTGGTTTGTTTTCGTACACAGGTAGCGACGAGTCATAAGTAAAGTTCGAATCGTACAACATTTTAAACATCTTGTTACCACCGACTGATAAGAAAGGAGCCCTCATTCCTCTTACGTCCTCGAGTTTTACTCCTCCATATGCCGCTAGAATTTCTCTTTGACCACCAACTTCTCTGTTCCATTTCTTTTGAGAGAATTGTTCTCCAAAGCTATGACTAAAATTTAAATATAAATTGTAAGATCCAAGTGCATACAATAAGTATAATATATGTTTCATAAATTACTTTTGAAGCGAAAGAATTGCGTAAGCTAAAAAAGTTTTAATTTAAAAGATATATTAAAAGATGTAAGGCCAGAACCAGTTAAATTGCATAGTTACGTTATTATAGAGATATTCATTATAAAGAAAGTATTAAAACGTATAAAATGTACAATTTATTTGTATGACTAACAATCGACAAATCGTCACATTTTTAAAAAGGTGCAACTTTAGACTCAGTGCGTAAATACTTCAATAACTTACGAAACTGTGTGTGATGCCATTTCGTGTCCAGCGGAATACAAGTTTTGTACTTGACTGTAATCCGTCCATTCATGTGATACGTAAAACGTAGCAGAAATAGGACACCCGTTAGGGTTTACGCGACCCTTCTCAAATAAGTCAGCGTAGAGTCCTTTGTTCAAATCATTTACTGAGTCATCGAACGTCAGCAGAACAATTTGCGGGATCTTGTCCACCGGCAAGTCGCCTGTTTGTCGTGGGATGTAGGTAGTGATTGTGCATGTGATTTGGGTGTGTTAAATGTGCCAGGAAGAGGAAGAAATGATAGGCAATAAAAGGTAAAGATGTTAGGTAGATAGGATGAAAGAAAAGAAAAGAAAAAAACCAAATTATTAAAAATGTTAATAAACTTAATGTTATATAGGTACCGTATATATTTTATATATTCGCATATAGTATTATATAGGAGGTTGTAGGTATATATAGATGGCCATAAAACCGTTAGTCAGAAGTAAAGGTCGACTATTCACCGCTTATAGCATTGAATATTCAACCCGTATGCTAAACCTTAAAAGATTCATCCAGAAAATACGCAGCAAATAGTCCTTTTATACGTTATAAACTTACGATATAGTATGTGAGGCAAATTCGTGACCATCTGCATATAAATTTTGCACCTGACTGTAATCTGTCCATTCGTGGGAAACGTAAAACGTTCCAGTTATAGGACAGCCATTTGGATTTATACGTCCCTTTTCAAATAATTCTTCGTAGTATATTTTATTTAAATCATTAACAGCATCGTCGAATGTTATTAGAACAATCTGTGGTACTTCGCTGACAGGCAAATTTCCTAAGATACATTTTTTGTTACAATTTTTAAATTAATATATTTAGAGATTTGTTGAAATGTCTACATTCACAAAATGACTGAATTATATAATAAGGTTTTTGTACCACATACCAGGAATATCTTTTCCACCACAAAAGCAGTCGGGCAATAGACAAACATCTTTTCTACATTTAGCTGCTGTCTTGTCCGGCGTAGGTTGTGGATAAACTGGAGCTGGTCGTCTCGGAGGATTGGTGTAAATGTCCACCTCGGCCACTTTAGCCACTATAGCTGTCGATGGTTTCAATGTTGGACGGTTGCGGCTGTATAAATTATTAAAAGTGTTTAAAAAGCTTAATTATTTCTGACAAAGACTCAAATTGGGGCGGCAAAAAATACATAGTATATTAACGTTTAATTAATTAAGCCCCAAGTTTAAATTATAATTATTATAGTTCTAACGTTGGTGGTGTTCCTCTGTTTGGTGTTTGTTGCGCCGAGTCAGACGCACCCGAAGTAGAGTAATGAGCAGAACCTCGTCCACGTGTGCTGCTTGGTCTGGAAAACAAAAAGTTCTAGTAAAATGGTCTTTTAAATTGATGTATTAGTATGCGTGATTTTAGATACAAGCCAAAAATGAAGTCTTTTTATTTCATGACAATATCAAAATAAATCATTACTTAGTTAATTAAAGCTATTAATCAAAATAATAATATTTAGATTAACAATCTTCTTTTTTCATGCAATAGCATATCAAAATCAATATTATAAATAATTTTAATACACTTTTTACTTCATGTGCATGATTAAAAATAAATGATGACTTGCGATGTGGTGCGAAAAGTATGTAGTACTAACTACATTGAGGAACTTTCTACTGAAAAGATTAAAATGAACTCAAATTAGAGAAATACAATAATTATTTCTAAATCAACAAAAATAGACAGCAAGGTGCAGGAAACGGAAATGGTCGCGTCAGGAGTTAACAATTCATAAATTAAACTCAACCGACTGGAAGTCCCCCAATGAGAATATAATAGAAGAAAGTATGCTAAGCGACAGATTTTAGCCATGGGTGCTATTATCAATGTTTAGGAAGATGTTTATTCACATGCCAGTTATATCGCGATGCGGAAAATAAGGACTATGAAGCCTCCACCGTCCATTAATAAGTATGAAATACATTAGAATGTTACGACTACTGGCCGGCGAGTACCTCTGATATTTGATTTCGTTGCATTTTGGATTCGCTTGCAGACTGTTGTCTGATGAACAATTGGACGACGATTGGTAACTCCTGCGCCCACCTCCAAGATTTGCCGCAGCTAACTTTATGGCAGGGTTGATTCGAGAGGCTCGAGTTGGAAAGGATATGCTCTTTATGGTCGGCTTGGTTTCGGTAATGGCTTTCAAAGTAGTAGTCGACTTAGTTGTACTAGTAGTAGAAGCAATGTCACTTATATAGTCATTTACCAGTCTCGGATTTTCAGTTTCAGTCGTGGCCTTAAAATTTTCAGAACTCACTACAGTAATAGGCGTTATAGCAATAAAATCATTGTTGTTGTTATTTTTAATATCAGAACTATCATTCGGTGGTTGCTCATTATCAATAATTTTTTGATATTTTTTCGATTTTTCAATATCTGACTTACCTTTTATAAACGTACTAAATTTTGATTGATACACATCTTTTTCTGATATATAATCAGGACTAGGGACAGTGTCTACTAATCCGGCTTCTGTTTCAATGTCAACTAAAGGTTCCTCAGTTGTCGAATGAACTATAGGCATTGTTGAAGAGGAATAGTCATTGCTTGTATCTTTGTTTGGCCCAGTAAAAGTAATAGTCTCAACAGTTGGAGAAATAAACCGAATTAAATTCGGTTCTGTTATAATTTTTAGATGTTTTACATTGCTACGAATATGTTGTTCGAAAGCATAATGTTGCTTTTTCTTTTGAGATCCTATATTAACAACTTTGTTATCTGATTGTGATGCTATAGATGTATATTCTACAATGTTTGGGGTGCTCGGAAAATTATTTATAAAGCTTTTAATGACATTTTTAATCTTACCATTAAGTACTTCGGTAGTCTGATCGGCTACTGCGTCATCTTCTACATGATAAAGGAAATATGAAGGTTTCCTAGATTGTGCTGGTTTGTATTTTTCTGAACTTGTTATACTAACTCTAGGTGTTGTCGAGGAAAACCCTTTAGTTGTACTGGATAGAGTCGATGTGGAACTAATATCAAACTTGTAATTTTCTGATGTAGCTTCATCATGAACATTGTTTCTGAGATTATCTAATGTCTTATAAGGTGATACAATAGGTTCATTATAGTTATCATTAAAATCGATTTGCTTCCAACTATCCGATTCATCACCAGGATATTTATTTAAATTTTGAAAAACTGTCTCATTTTGTAAATTTGTTTCTATAAATGGTTCTATATTAATAGAATTTTCCGTAGAATCGTCATTATTGAGCGGACGTTTTAATACTGTTTTTAAATAATATTTAGCATCTGTTGTAGTTGGTGTAGTAGTTGTACGGATTCTAGGTCTCAGTGTCGATTTTTGTGCTGGAGAAGTTAGATAAATAGAGGCGTCTTCATTTTTTATTTTTTCGGAGCTAGAATCTTTTCTCCTCAGCAATGGATTAATAGATTTACGATCGTAGTTATCTTTTGTCTTTTTATATTCTGCATTATTTGACTCATTGTCAATATCATAATGTAATCTTTGTATGTGCTGTTTTTTATGAGTACCAACGCGATGATTTTTTGTTCCTGACGCTGAATAGTCATCGAGAGGTTTTGAAATTAATGTTAACGTATAAGGATTTTTAGTATTGTTAACATTTCGACGGAATGAAAAACCAGTTGTCAATGAAAATATTTTTTTGTTATTTTCATTTGCACTTTCATGTTCCACTTTAACGGGATCGTTAGTCACACGGGAAGTCAATCTACGAGTCGGTAATTTTTCTGTCGAGGGTACGTCTAACCTATATGAGTTATCAGTCTTTTCGAAAGGTTTAGCGAGGGATGAGAAATTTATGAAAGGTGATGTTGTAGAAGGAATTAGTGGTGTGGATTCATTAACAGAATTTTGGTTTGATGTGGAAGCGGGAACGCGAATACGATTTTCATCACTTGATGATCTGTCGAATACAAAGCAAAGAAATGATTCTATTTTCAGCTCTTAAAAATTCTGATGCTATAAATACGTTAAACTGAACTTAGAAATCACAACTTGTTTTATATGTTTGATTTATATATGTATAATGAAAACAAAATATTGTTTGATAAGTTAAGATAATTTTAAATGTTAAGATAAAGTAAAGATAATTAATCAAAAATATTTTTTTCTTTTCAAGATTTCCACAAAATAAAGATACTACAAAAGGCAAATGTATCTACAACTACATCATAAGGCAGGAAAATAATATAATATATACATTAAGATAAAATATAAGCGAACAACTTTCGCTAAATTACAACAACCTTTAAACCGATGAAAATTATTAAGTTCCACACCAGTATTAGTCATTATAATTATCAGTCTTAAGGTTGTTTTAATATCGAAGATTAATAAAATGAAATAATAATGAAGAACAATAAAATGAATTAGGTATATGTGAATGAAAATGAAGTTGGTGGTATGATTCAAGCCTTGATGAATTTATATTGAAAATCACGTATTCTTTTGTAGTACCTTGGGGTGTATCGAGACGGGGTCATAGCTTCGGTGTAGGGTGCAGTAGTAGTTGGACGTCGTGTGGTTGTGGTAGTAGTGGTTGTGGTAGTAGTAGTAGTAGTTGTGCTTGTGCTAGTTGTAGAAGGAGTTGTGCGTAGGGAAGTTGCTTCATAGACAGTCGTCCTCACGCTGGTTGGAATGTGATCATAGCCCAATTCGTTACCTTCGCCCCTGGATTATTTATATCATAAACGTTACATATAACCTTTCTTTTTATTAATGTAATAAATTCGTTCATTATATTAATACTTAATAAAGCTTTATTTGTAAAATATATTACCTTGTCGGCTGTCGAACGGGTGGTTGGTATTGGTTCTGATTGCTTATCTGAAATATTTTTGATAAATACTTTAACACTCACTATAACTATATAAACATACACGTGGGCTATCAGCAAGAAAAAAGAACAATTATAATTTATATCCGGATAGAGTCACATTACGTAATACTTACATACTTATTTTAAAATTCATACCTGTCCTTGTATAAGGGCATCATCATAGTCATCTGGGGAAACTGGTCTTGGGGAGTAAGTCTCTACGGGTCGACGGGCTGGCGGTGGAGTGCCGCGGTACGTCTGCTGGACTGCCGGTCGAAGCGAAGCCGTGTTATATTGCTGCACATAGTCTGCCAACACCGGCACCATTCTCCCGTTAGTGTGTTAAACGTCCTCATATGACCATTATTAATAATGATCGTCACCAATATTGTTGAGTCAAATTATTAAAAAAGTGCACTTTAAATAAGGATGTATCGGAAGATTAATTAGATTAAATTTTAATAACTATATTAAAGTATTAAAATTGTATTTTTATGTTAGAATTTTAACACTGTTAAGGGACTTCGAAGAAAATTGCGCACTGTTTAATATAAACTATTTATTAAATGTATTTACAAATTTTATATTGATTAATCGTCCGTCAGCCAGGAAAAAAGTGAACATCGAGTTTGTTTGAATAATACATAATTAAAACTACAATATAGTTGAGTAATCATAATTACAAACTTTAACATGCCTATTTATATCACAACAGATATCACAAAGGTTTTTATTAATACTTGCACCAGATTAAACTTAAATAAAAGGTTTCAAGTATAAGATTATTATAGTACAGGTTTGTCCACACGATCTATAATAATTAAGAGAACGGAGTGCATTTCCCTCACCTGTATCCTTGTACAATTCACCATCTTCATCGTAAACAGCGTAATAAGGATCGTACTGATCCGGACTGTATGTTTGAGATCCATTATACAACATTTTAGGTCGTGGAGTTGCAGAATAAGAAGAAGGTGTAACACTTTCTGTCGGTTCCAATCTGAAATATTAGATTTTAGTAAAAAAAATATAAGATGAGAAAAAACCAGTCTAAAAACAAACTTGTCTAAAAGTTAGAAAAATTACAAAAACAATTGATATAGAAGTACATCACTCATTACCTTGACTAAACATGTCAACATACTCGTTAATAACTAAACAAAATTATAAAGTCGGAAAGTAATTGCAAAGTCAAATTATTATAGTCTTGTCTAGTCAAAATTACTAGGTCAGTTAGTCATTTACAGCGCCGACATAGAAAATTATAAAACGAAGAAATATAGAACCTAGCCTGGTCCAAACCCCCAAATTTTGCTTATATACAGCGTTGCGTTCAGAAAACAAAGAAGAAGAAATAAGTATTAAAAAAAGTGCAGAAAATTTTGGTCACATCGAAAAGCATATATACAGATGCACAGTGCAAAAACAACCTACTTTTTATTAGTCATTGCAGCTTATCATCTGTAAAGTTTTTACCTGTTAGTTCTATCGTCATGATTAGTCTTTGTATAACGAGTCTCTTGTTTGAAGCTGTCTCGGGGTGTGGTCAATTTCATTTGTGCTACGATATTGTGATGACGCACTCTTCCTCTATTCTTTTTAGTCTCCTCATCAATATCATTTTGATTTTTTTCAGTTGTTGGCTTAGCTAATCTATGTCTTACAGTATACGGACGCAAAGTTGTCTGATTGAGATATTTCGGAGGACGTAAAGTATTTGGACTATCTGTTCGAATAGGTTTTCGAATATGTATAGTCCTATTTCGAGGGTTATTATGTACAACTCGATAACTAGAAACATCAGGGCGCATTGATATTGAGTTAGATGGATTAACGAAGTCAACCATTACGGGTACAGGAATTTTTCCTTGTATGTTTTTGTTCGATTGTTTATACGGTGCCTTAGTAACAACAGATACATCATTAAGATTCTTAGTAACAGTTTCCTGTTTATATGTGTACTTAATTGGTTTTGCAGAGTTGTCTGGCTTACTACCTTGATTTGAAACTTCTTCATCTGAGTCTTCATATTCCTGATCATTTTGTGCCATGGGTGGTCGCTGGGGTTTAATTTCAGAACTTGGCATATATTTAGGTTTTACGATTGGTTCATAATAGTATTGTTCATCTTCATCGTCATAATAATAATCATTCATTTCGGGTGAAGGTTTCGGTATAGGTTTGCGTTTGGGCGGATCTTTAGTTGTAGTTGTAGATAACAAGTTTTTATTTCGTACCGGAATTTGTGTTGGGTCAGAGTATAAATTACTTAATTTAGGAATTTCTGTCACTGAACTGGGTTTGTTAAGTGAAAATTTTGGAACCGTAAAATCGGTTGAAGGATTTTTCCAAAATTGTTGTAAAGCAGAAAGATGTTGATTAGCTATAGTGGACAACGGCTTTGGTGTCGACTGTGTAAATGATAAAATGTAGGTATTTTTCGGCGGTGTTGGTGAACTGAGGTAAGGTTTCCTACTAGACGAAAGTATTGGTTGAAGGGTAACAATCTTATAATTATTAGGAGTGGAAAATGCATATGGTGATCCTGTAGCTGATAATATTGTGTAAGGTTTTTGTGTAACCGTTTCTATTTGCTGAGATAATTCTGTATGCCTTGTAGGCTGAATATTATTTTTTATTGCATTCTTGAAACTGTGACTTATGGGAAGTTGACGATCATCGTTAAAATTAGGAGGTGTCAATTTTGGCTTTAAGGCATCTAAGGAAATTCCTGCGTCTTGTTGCTGTTGTTTATTATAACTTTGCTCTTGAGGGCTCTGTTGAGATTGGCGATAGTTTTGAGGACGAGGAATATGTTTCTCTTGTTGTGACGGGTTTTGCTCACCATCATTACTTAAACTCACTGGCATTGTAAATGGTTTTGGAGTACTTATTCCCTTATACTTTAATGTTGATGATCGTATACCACTATCAGAGTATGACGGAGTACTAAAAATATTGTTATTATTATTAATAATTCTCTCTGGGTGTTTTTGTTCACTTTTTGGTCTCTGCGTTGAAACACCAATCACTGAATAATGATTTTCTTGAAGTTTGGCTAGAAATGAATCGAAATTGAAATTAGGATTAGCAAATGGATTTTCAATATTGGCATATTTATTGGTAGGATGTGTATATCCATAAGGAAGATTAGACGTATCAGGATGGAAATTTCGACTATCGTCATTGTCGTCCTCTTCTTCAGATGAGTTAATTTCATCTTCATCTGATTTATCTTCATCATAATCTTGTTCCTTAATTACTTGCTTAGGTTTATTATTATTTGTGTTGATTGGTTTAGGAGAGTGATTTTCATTATTGATTTGATTATTTTGAATATTATTTGGTACCCTCATTGTGGGCGTAAGCTGTATTGGTTTCCCAGTAACAATAGAACTCGAAAGAAGTGAAGAGTCTGGGTAAGAAACTAAATTTGTTTGTTTGGTTGGTGTGACACCTTGTGAATAAAGATTATTATTTCTGTTATCATTTTCCTTTAAGATATTGTTATAAAAACCACCAGCTAAAGTAGGGAACGGGTTTTGATTGTTAAGCAAGGAAGATATAGGAGGACTTTTTGTAATTATTTGAGTAGGTGCATTATTTTGTGGTAACCTTTGTTTAGATGGATCTGGCAAACTTGCCTTAAATGGTCTCAACGTTTGTGTATTGTCAACTGAATATGGAGAGAAAGGATTATCCAATGTAAAATAATTATTGTTATTAGTGAAGTAAGGTTTATTGGTATTTCTATTATCGTAATTGTTACTGTTATATATTGGTTGAAATCTTTGGTTTTGTATATTTGGATTATAAGACAATTGTGGTAAATTTAAAACTTTTACAGGTTTGCCATGGGACCAATGCTTAGTTGGTATTTTATGTCCATCTTTAACATAAAACCGTATCTGCCTTTTCCCTCTATCATTTTCTTCCGAACCGTCTGAACTTTCATCCTCATATTCCTTTTCAGTTGACTGTTCATCAAATTCAATATATTCCATAACTTCGTCATTATCATTACGTTTAGACATGTCATCCGGTATTTTTGAGACATTTACAAGGGGATCAACAACTTCCCTTTTTTTTCTTGAAATTATATTAGTAGTTATGTCGTTCACTTTACTTGTGTCAGTCGAAAAGTGTTTAGGTCTGTCAGAAGAGTCAGTAACGTCGTCGTCATATTTACCTCCTCTGAAATCATACAGTCACGTAAGTAATAGTAAATATCATTATAGAACGTAATATCATAAGTCGATTATTTTCAATATTTTACCTATAGGTTTGAGGTGCTTGAGTTAAAGGAGCCGTTCTTCTATCTTCTACTTGGGTTCCAAACGAAAATGATCCTATTTTACTATTTTGATTGATCGAAGCAGGGATAATGTTCGAATTAAGTGTTCTTCCAGAACTTATGGCCTGGGACCCGTAGCCATCTCGATCCTTTTGAACCTGTCCTATCGTCGAAGGCTGTCCTCTGTATACTCTTTGCTGCCTATCACTCTCGATTTCTTCAACTGGCGGTAAGTCATCCACTTCAGCATACAACTGCTGCTGCTAAAAATTTATTAAAAACACGTTATAAAATTTTGTTAATTAAAATGTTCATGTAAAAACGTATCTCAAGTGATTTTTCAATAAAATAAAATCTTTTATTTTAACAAACCTTTTCATATTCTTGTCGATTGAATTTCGGTTGTCCTCGTGAAGTGATAACGGGGTTGGGCTGCGCTCTCGGCGGCGGCGGAGGATTGCGTCTCGGTGGAGGCGGTGGAGGTTCCCTCTCATTCAAGCGTTCTAAGTCTTCTGCAACCACAGCACCGGTGGCATCGCAGCCCACGTTACGCGGCCAATCACATGTTTGGAGCTCGTGGCTGGAAGATGTAATATTTGGTATTACACATCGATTTATTTTTATGTAATATAAAGATGAAAAGATCAGGTTATAATGTGTAATATATATAAAAGGATTGTACCGCACCTGTACATAAGGCCACCAGTACAAGACTCGAGTAAAGCGCCGCCGAATACACAAACGTAGTACAGCGTGCAATCGGTGGGATGCGGGTAGTAGCCGAACTCTTCGGGGCAGTCGAAGTCAATATCCCTCTTGATGTTGGCCGCTACGGGAACGCTCCGAGATCCGGAGCGCTGCCGAGAACGGTCCTGTGCCCCGAGACATTCTGAAATTAATAAAAATGTAATGTTATTTACATATAAATAATATGAATAACAAGGTCTGTACTGTGACGTTTGAGATCAAATTGAATCGATTATGGTATTCGATGATTATTTCTTCATATCTTAACAACATTTGTGTGTCC
>JAPEIZ010000002.1:673045-683691 GCA_026122275.1 Junonia oenone
TCAAACAAAGTAGTATTTGTGATAAATATTAAAGACAGACATTACTTCCAATATTTATCAAAATGTTTTGCATGAAATAATAAATAATATAACAAAAATATATCGCTAATTTAAAAATTTAGAAGAATCAATATTCGAGAAAATAATGCGTTTATACGTAGGGGAAATCAATTTCGGTAACAGTAACTGCAATCAGTGCCCAAAGACCAAATCGAATTAATCAACTCGCTATTGCCTTTGAGAGTCGTAAACTATTTCCAGTCGGGTATGCAAGGTGATAAATAAACACCTCCCGAACAGCTGAACGAGTACATTTACAAAAGTTTTAAGCCCATTCAATAAAGTGATATTTTGTAAAACATTATTTCACCATCATCATGGATAACACGTAACTCCATTCAATATGTAATTTTACGTAAAATAACTTCCGTACCTTACTGTGCATTCGATCGTAAATTTATTCTACTCGGCTCTTTACTTTATGTATCGTAAAACTGCAACGTAGACCCTCTAGCGACAAGCTCTACGGAATTCGAGTAATATCTTTATTACTGTATACGCGTACCGCTTATGAAATCTTGGGAACTGTAAAGCGTATTGTGCTCGTAGCATTGTATACGTAGTTATCGCTGAACGTGAGGTGCTATGTAATCTGTAACGACGTAAGCACAGAATAAAAAGCGTTGTCTTACTCAATGCGAGGGTTGCGCTTTACCCGGCTGAATGGTTAGTTGGAAATGAAATCCTGCCATTCATTCGCTCATTCATTCATAAAACGCATTACTGTCGCCGAGTGCCCTAACCCCGTCTCGGCTGCTGGAGAATCCCTCATACGTTGAAATAGGGAATGGGTAGTGAAACGTTGGATTTTGTTGCAGGCTACGCTTTCGGAGACGCGGGTAAGCTTAGCCGTATGGGTGTGCAGGCTTTATGCACCCGTCGGGTATCAAGCGTCTGGGTTTTGTATTCCCTTTTATTATAAAATATTAATGGAATATAAACGATTATTTCATTTAACTATTCGAATTTCTTATTTCAAATCGTAATAAATGACTAAAGAAAAGGTTAATTTATATAACGGTTTTGAGAATGAATATTAACAATTACGTACATATTAGTACTTAAATAGTTACTATAAATTGACAGTTAAACTTGGTTAATACTTTTTGTTCATAGATTGTGGTTTAAGATTTTTTTTTGTTTCCTGCTTCAACGAATTCAAAATATTTCTACCTGTACAATGCTTGTCTTAATTTATTGGAAATATCCTTACTAAAAAGAATCGTAATGTATCCTGCGACTCATTTCCCTGAAACCCACTCAATTTAATAACCCTAAAAGAGCCGCTAGATATCTCATACGGAATCCGAGGGATTTTCGCCCTGGCTCGGTTGGCGTTCGCATCCAATAGCCTCCAAGTGATGATAACGATCCGACGCCTCATGAGCTATTTTATTACTCTGCCTAAGCAACTTTGCAAAGATACGCTGCCGATAGGATTGACTAATTTTCCAGTATTTCCTCTGGAGCATCACGAATCTTCATTAGGCTAAAGTCATTTGGAAGGCTTAGGGGTCGATCCACGCGATATTACCCGCGTAAGTACGTCATTTGCAGCTCTCGGAGTCGTCTCCATTAGAATACCGAGATTTCACTTCTTCTGCCTAATATTAAATTATGAAAATGTAACCATAATTTTTATTTTTCTTCTGAAATATTTTAACGCTGAATTTGAAAAATATAAAACAATGTATAAACATTTTTCTTTTGAAATCAATTTTCTGGTAATTGTACATTTTTAGATTATACCGATACATTATAAAGAAGAAGGTAGATATCCCATTAACTTATATGTTTCTCACACACGTTAGCACGAGAGAAAATTAATGCGGAATACGTGATATAAAGCGGGCTTTAACGAAGCATTCAACGTCTGAGTATTTTTTAATCGAGTTAAATGTATACAAGCTTGCTTTTAATCTGCGCCTTTTGCTTTGGCCCAAATTCGTTCATTGACTATTCATCCGTGGCCCGCATCCAATCGCGGCGGGTTGAACGTAATCCAAGCGATGAAAGTCAAAGCGAAAGCAAGTTGGTGTACGCTAAAAGCCCTTTGGCGAGTACAGTGAGTTGGTGCCGTGCATCAGCCTTCTAGCTCACGCCATTACAGGGCCAAGTGGCAAGTTTTGTGCTCGCCTCATGGACGATTCATCGACGGCTCTCGTTAGGGCTCACGCCTGAATGCCGCCTTAGCACTCCTCATTATTGCGTTTATAAAGGCGCCATAGAGAAACCTGATTCACTAAGATCCGCTCCGTTGCGATGAAAGAGAAAATGGGATTGTGTAGACGTTTTGTTCGACTAAGTTCTTTTTTATCCTTTTAGATATAAGCTCGTGTTGTGGGCGGACTAGCAAGAAATATATTGTGCCAATGTCCTGTAATGTTACTTTAACATTGTAACGACTTCTCGTATAGTTACTTACTAGAATAAATTAATAGTAGCTTACTATATAGATTTTTTCATTATTTAGTACATTAAAAATTTATTTTCTCTAAATTTGTTGGGAAAACGCATTTCATTATTCAATTTTCTTACAAATTTAATCGCTGGGGTTCTCTAATCTGGCATTGATTACAAAATCGATATCCATGGAGCGTAACTATTGGCAGGTGTTCTCCCTCGCTACATTAAAATTTGTTAGCCACCGCGAAATAGGGTGTGGACACTTTATCATCGTTTATTTAGATTAACTTTCATATCGCCTTAATTAAAACGACCCTAAAGACCGATTAGGTCACTAAAATAACGAAGGTATTTCGGTAATTGTCGAAATGTATTAGATCATTTTTCTACTTCGTGTAATTACGATGACAATTAAATATTGTATAGTTTATATTTGATTATTATCAAACATGACAAGGAAAAAGGTAAACTATGACTGTTTTACTTGTGGCATTGTGTTTGATTTAATTACACGAACTAATTCAATTTTGCCATCTTCCTTAAAGAGAAGTTTTGTCGTTTATTCACCGAACATTTAGTGTAAACTTGCAATAGCTATCCGAACATTGTCACTCAGTTTGGTTTTGTTTGCTGTCCGTCGGACTTCTTAGTAAGAGAAGTTTCCTCATTACGCCACTTAGATCCCGACACTACTCTGAATATTAGCGAGACCACACTAACATTCGTATATTGAATTAGTTTGTGGATTTATACACTAGTAAAGAGCACTTGTAACATTGATAGGATAAAGGAAACATGTATTTTGATTTCTATTCAAGTCTTTCATTCAAACATACAATGATAAACAAATAGATACGACAAGGTCAAAAAGTACACAGTTTCAAAGTAACATATTTCAAAGTTTAGCGTGAAAATTTCTGTATAAAATTAGTAACTATTTTTAAAATGGCAACACACGGCTTAAGCAACTCATAAAAGCGGAGAGGGTTCGGATATTTCCCGGGAAGAGGAGCGGTTAACCGACTTTCACACTGCTTTTATTGTCTCCGTTCCCCTTGTAAACCCTCCTTTGTGTTAGTAATGTCTCAAGTTGTATTAACACCGTGATAACTTTAGTAAACGTTTCCAGCGTCGGCACTGTTTATTACCTCCACAATTATACAGGAGTAAGTGGATAGTTTTGATAATTTCAATGGGCCAATGATGTAGACTGTAATTAATAGGAGTACCAAAACTGATATTGAATTTGCTTTGGGGACGAGGTGTTTAGTAAATTACGTGCGGCTCTATAGCAGTTAATGTTATTACGGACCGCTTTGGTGGTTTGTTTCACAATAGGCAAATACATTTTGTTCATAATTCACTTACGTCTATACAACTATAATTGTATTCACTTAATTCTACGACTACGCTCTAAGATTTATTTAATTGCTACCTAATCGTAAATTTAAACGACTTCTTAAATTTATTATTCATTACTTATAAAACTCTAGATTAGGGACTTTGGAAATCTAATTCAATAAATGTTGCAAAAGAATTCGAAGTGAATTTGACTTATCAAAATCCCTCTTCGTAATGTCAAAAGCGTTATTCAACTTTCCAATAAGAAAACATTCAAATTCCATTAGAAGTGCGTTTAAGAAACGAAATCAAAACAAAGTTTCTCCACATTCGATTTTATCAAAGGGAAATTAAAACAGAGAGCCGGTGCTCATTTCACGGAACCGATTTCGCGAAAAAAAAAATTTTTCCAACGAATTTAGCGGTTTCGATCGATGACGTTCGTAATGGAAAAGTTCAATAGGTAACAACAAAGGCCGATACAAGTTAACGAAGCTCACGAAAGCGAAATTCACGATGGGAGCGAGCTCTGGCGGACAGGAAATTAAAAGACAAAAGAGTGCCGCTCAGAACAATGTAGACTCGGAAATGGAGGGCGTGCCGTTCCCTCCGCTTCTTTATCGGAGCCGCTTAGCCACGACCACCTTGGACCGAGTGTTAAATTATGACTGAAGAGTTTTTGAAGACTCAAACCGCCTTTTGGGGCATTGTGACACCAATTGAAATTAAAATGTCACGGCGCGGTCATAATAAGTTTGTTGCGAGTATAATGTAGTTTATATACAAGTATAATAATTAATTTTTTATTTAGTTTTCTATTCATAATAAACTATTTTAAAACTCTCAAAAGTAAAAAAAATCATAATTTAGCCTAATTTAGTTTAGTATAACCTCAATTACATTTTCACCATTACACGCGCTATATTGAACTTGCAGCCGCCTTCGTCCACGTGATTAAGTAATACCGTTCGAACATAACGGAATTAATCCGGTCTTATACGAGAATCTAATGTGTATCGAGTGTGCGTAGACGTATGGTTTCAGTAATTCAGGCGAGCTAGCGTAATCCATTCGTACGGGGTGATATCGGATTGCCAGGGGGACCCAACTTTTCATGTCTTCTCCGAGACATTATTGTCAACTTCTATAATTGCATTTGGTTTTGTGCCTCTCATTTTTGTACGTCGATTATGATAAGTGAGCCGTTGATTCCAAATCTGACAAAGCCATAGAACGAGCGGCTGACTCTGTTTCCTAATTCAATTTGCATTCGGAATCAAAAACTTTCCGTGACACTGTTTTGCATTATTAATACTTTGGCATAGCGTGATCTCCCGAGAGGCATACTAGAATCCATAAATTGAATTCCAACCTTCGCAATTAGTTATTCCCGCGCGTGAAAACTTTCGAGATCGTTCGCCTTCGTTAACAGATGTTACGGTGCTATTCATTATACATTCCATCGAATTGTAAAACCGAACATTTAATTTAAAGTACCAAACGCTCCTTTGTTAAACAATGAAGCACTTTGGAAGGTATTGTCAGGAATCACTTGGCTCGAGACGGATTAGCGAAACGGACGGTAGTTTCCCATTAACAAAGACATTCGTCGTGCTACCGCGAGACGATAAATAAAGGCACGCAATATTTCCTGTAAATGGTGAGAGCGAGACTTGCCGAGGCATTAACACTAGCGCCATGTGCGCCTATTTTGGCGCCAGTGCAAGAAATTACTATTTTGCCTTAATATCACATTGACGATAGAAATGTTAGAACCAATATACGTATATTCAATTCATTATAATAATACAACTTTAATTTGTGTTATGATTTTTAGCAATTTGCAAATATTTATGATATTTTTAATCGATTTATTTTTTATTTATTAAATAGCTACTATTTTAAGGTTAAAGGGGTTAAAATACTTTTCTCAACTTTTTAAATATTTTTGAATTTTCTTAAACTTTTTCAATGATAACTTCTCTTACTTTTTCTGTAACTACAAGATATTTTTATTAAAAATAAGGATACGTGTATTTATATATCTAGTGCTTGTGGTTAAAATTTTATTAGGATCTTGTCGTAGAACAACGTTGTGTTTTATATTTTGTACCGTAGTAAAGTTTGATATAAAAGAATAACATTTTTATAGGAAATAAAAAAGATACAAATAGTATAATATTTATGTGGCTAACAAAATTTGTTAAAATAGCATCTAAAAAGTTTTACAAAGCAACTGTTGTTTTAATAAAGCGTCATAATAATGTATATGTCGTTTTTATTGTATAGAAAATAACTTTGTTTTTCTTTTATTGCAGGTCCAAGGTGGCATATACATGAGATGTTATGGGCTCACGCGGCGTAGCAAAGTGGCGTTGGTTGGTGGTAGTCGTAGCCTGGGCATGTGGTACCGCTGCAAGAACTCTGTGCCCACCGCGATGCGCTTGCGACGACGCATTGAGGGCCGCCTCGTGCGCGAATGCCGGCCTGGAGATCGTTCCAATTCAATTAAACCCAGAAGCCACACATATAAATCTCACTCACAATGCCATCGACAATCTTCTGTATACTTTCGCCTTTTACACACAACTTACAATTCTGGATATTTCTTACAACAAAGTGCAGGATTTAGGTAGTAAAAATTTCGATAACAACATGGAGATGACTCATCTGAATGTCAGTCACAATGCTCTCAAACGATTGGATAAAGACACATTTGTTGGTCTCAAAAGATTGACCGATTTAGACTTATCGAATAATGATATATCCAGTATACATCTTCAAACATTTAAAGATCTCACTGTACTCGAAAGACTCGATTTATCGAACAATAAACTTGTGAATTTCGAAGCTGAAACATTCGAACCTCTTTCGTCGCTTAAAATACTTTCCCTTAGAAATAATTCTATTTTAGAAATACCATCAGCCAACTTATTTTATGTTGTCCGATTGGAATATTTGGATCTTTCTGAAAATTTAATTCAGCAAATAGATAAACATGGAATACCATTTTTGAAAGAACTGAAACACTTGGATTTCAACAACAATATAATTGAAAGTGTGGATCAGCTGGGTCTTCACAATTTACCGTCACTGCGCCATTTGGATCTCAGTGATAACAATTTGACTTCCATCCCTACGTCTGCTCTTTCAAAACTATCAAACTTATCACATTTATACTTAAGCGGCAACTTTTTTCACAACATTTCGTCACTGTCTTTTCAAAGTCTATTCCATTTAAAACATTTACATTTGAGTAGACTATATGAGCTAGAAAAGGTCGACTCCAGGGCCTTTGTAGATAACATAAATTTACAAAAAATATGGATGAACGAGAATTTAAAAGTGAGAGAGGTTCCACCGAGACTATTTCATGGAAATCCTAAATTAACTCATGTTTATATGAGAAACAATGCACTGGAAACTCTCGAGGCATCCCATTTTCCCATCGATACACTTCAAGAACTTGAAATTTCTGGCAATCCATTTGTATGCAATTGCTCTTTACTTTGGCTTTGGAAGCTCGGTAGAGATTGCGAGATACGTAGCAAAAAGTCTGATAATACAAGTGCCATATTAAGAATCGACTATGAAGATGTGAAGTGTGCGGCGCCAGGCCACTTAAGGGGTGTATTATTCGTGCAAATTCCGGAGTCAGAATTTGGGTGTTCGAGTGGATGGGTGGTAGTTGCGGTTGTGGTGCTAACTGTGAGTATAATTATAAGTGTGGTCGGGGGAGTTCTGTACTTCATGGGCCCGTTAAAAAGATGTAAAGGAGATAAATCGAAGCAAGTCATGAACAGTGTTATGTTAAATGGTGATGTGTCCAAATTAGGAAATGGTCTAGGATACTCGACACGTAGTAGGGAACAAGAGAACAAAAGAGACGTGGATAGGTATCTTATGATTGGATCATCGGTGACTAATAATTTTCACTCTTTGAATCCACCTTGGCATAGTGTTGATAAGAATCCATATTACCAAGAAGATAGTGAAGAACATATTTACCAACAGTTTGCATATGAAACTATACCTCATCACAGAACCCCGGAGAAACCACACATAGTGTACGTTTAACAAAAGTTTACAATTATGGACAATAAAAACCGAGTAATTTCATTACTTCGTCGTATAATGAAGAACAATTATTACGGCCATTGTGATCGACGGAGATATTGAATTTTGCAATAATGTAAATAGTGATGATTAAAACTGTAATATGTGATAGCTTTGTATATAGATATGTAAATATAATATTACTGATAAAGACATTTCGATTTTGTACTTAAATTGTTTAGTCATGTTATATACTTTGTCGCGTCGTTTTAATTATTTGCCGTTTATTAATCTATATTAAGATTTAGTATTAATTTCTTATGATCAGCTGATATGGTTATGTTTGCTTTTAAGTTTATGCAGTAAGAGTTGATCAGATGAACACAATTGTACAAATAATGTATAATATGTACACAAGAAATCATTTAATCGTTTTGTTTCCCCTAGTTCCTCTACAATATGCATACGATTTGTAAAATACTTTAAAATGATAATGACGTGTAATTTATATGGTAAATATTCATATGTAATTGCATAGTAGTTATACATATATTTTCTGAATTGAAACACCAAACATGATGAAAACTTTGTACAAATGTAAGCAATATAGATTAATAATTTCAAATACTATAATACGTTAATTTTTATTGAATCATTGTTATAGCATGTAATTGTATTTAGAAGAAAACAGAATAACATGTTTATGTACTGCTTAGAACAATCATAGCCTATCTGCATAGATATACTAGAGCATTTGCCTAAATTACTAATAGGTTTCATAGAAGATGATCCCATCGTCTGATTTAGTTTAGCACAAATGAATTCCAAGGCTTTAATTTCAAAGACGTGCTTGATTCCCCTTGCGTTGCCAATGTTATCATAAGGGTAACTTGGTTGATTACTATGTACCTTGCCCTGCCTTTCTAATTTACATAAAGACTGTTCATTTTGCGAATTTAAATATAATCGATTAGTTAATTAAATAAAAAAATACTTATAATTTTAAAAGTTTTATTTTTAAAATAAAAATTTAAGCAAATACTCTAGTGCATAAAACTTATCATATAGAATATATTATAAACCAGCTGCTCTGATGGTAAGGGGTACAAATGAAATAATTACATTATTTATTGGCTATTTTTGTATATTGATTTCATGAGAATTATTTGAAGCGTTTTGTTAAAAAGATATTGAATTAATATTTTTATACTTAGGGAATATTAATTGTACGGGACGCGTGGTTCAAAGTTACTAGCTGAGCTCATTTACCCTTAAGTTTATGGACGTAAGTTGCTCAAATTGTTTCTTAAGCTTCGTCTAATTGGATTACGACCTATAAGCAATTTAGAACTTCTTTAAATATACATATATAAAAAAATGTTTAGCTGCATAGAAAATATTTACAAAAACGGAAAATGCTATTAAAATTTTCAAATTATTGTTATATAAAAGGTAGTATTTATCCAATGCCTAAGTACTCATCTACAAGTTAGTAATTTTAGAACCACACGAAATAAACTTATAGTTGAAATTAATCTTGCAATATACTTTTTTAACAATTCTATTTATCTCATATACGTTTCATAAAACTATGCCTACTTCATAACCAAACAATTATACCTATTCAATCGATAGTACAGTCATAGTGATAGCGTAAGACTATTTATACATACTTACTACTTTTAAACTTTTGTTATGAAACTTATTTAAATATATAATGCATTGAAACAAACGACAAATAAACAATTAAAAACTATATATTGAATTTTTATTACATATTCCTATTATATATTTTTAAATATGCCAAAAAACTTTGCTTAAATATTTTTTCATTTCAAAAGATTAAAGCTTCGTTTGTACTGAATGAAAATATAATTGGCCATTATTGGCAATTTTTTTTTAATTTACCCTTACTAAGTAAATAAATTCGCCCCTACAAGTACGTAACAAACGTAACGTAACACAGCTTATACATATGCCACTGCTGGGCATAGGCCTCTTCTCCTATTAGGGAGAAGGTATGGAGCTTAATCCAACACGCTGCTCAACTGCGGATCGCTGGATATACATGTGTCAGAATTTCTTCCGGCACATGCACATGTCCTACAAGTACAAATTTCTCTAATACAATGTTATTATAATATTTTATTCAAGCAATAATATTTTATTTAACCATTGGTTTTTTGCAACAAAAAATGAGCAACAATAATTAATAGGTAGCTGTCTGAAACAAGGTTTTTATCTTTCTAGTATTTTTCTGATTGAAAATGTATTACCAATATATACCAACAAAATTTACTTCAATCTAATTTATCAAGCGTAGCTACGAAATAATTAAATTCTTTCAAAATTTATAATCTTCAGTATATTCACATTATTTATTTGATTTAAAAACCATTGTTATCGATTGCTGAGATTATTATTAATTGGTGTGGAAATTAATATTTTCTATATTAAAATCTCCTTACGTAAAGATAATAAATCTAAGAGCTAGGTCAAGTACCTATAAAATCAATTACCCAATTAAATAAACCCAATTAAATATTTTAAAATTATAAATTTAAATAATTTATGCCCATTATAATTTATACAAGTTATAAATTGACAGTGTGTTATTTCTTATAAACCTAACTAATTATAAATATTTTATACACCATTATTATTATAAACAAGATGATATACTTAATATTAATTTATAGTAAAATAATCTTATATCATGAAACATAATTTTCCATTAATAAAATTGCAACACACTCATTTAATAATGATCATCCGTATTAAAT
>JAPEIZ010000003.1:1373244-1385258 GCA_026122275.1 Junonia oenone
AAAATTATGCTACGCTAAGCCACTGGGAAATCTATTACCTGTACAATTTTTATGTTTACATGCAATTTCTCACATGTAGCACATGTGGACGATAAATAGGTAAAAGAGTTGAGTCCCGAAAATAGTGAATTACTTTGAATATTTGATTCAAAGTATTTTAACAATTTTTAATACCAATATCATCTTTATCGTACTTACTTACTTACTCATTTAAAACTAAAAAGATAATTGTTCCTTATATTTTACTAAAATAATTTCAAGGCCTTTCTCGCGTACCTACATACTAGCATACAAACGTGGCAATTCCTTTTAAACTTTTTTCTAGTGGAATTTCTTGAAATATGTTTTTAGTTGATCTCTGTGCAAAAGAAAATTAATTATTTCGATGTTACAGTTCCACCGATATCGTCACAATAACATGTAAACTTTTTTTTTATACTTAGTCGGTAGGTACATAACTACATACATTACAAACAAGGTTTTACTGTTTCAGAATTTGTTTTTGTATCGTCTGGATAGTTTCTTTGCTATGTTAATAGATTATTTGTATAGGGTTCGTAGAAATAAAACATACGAAGCTTTTTTTATATATTTTATTCATTCTTTTATGTAATCGTCAGAGTTGTACAACTAAATAATCACAGTTGAAACAAAACATAACTATATCGGTTTAATAATAATTAATGTCTAAAATAAAATTAAGTGCACCGGCGTCGGTCGCGGCGCGGAGTACGCACCACTTACAATTTGTACTGGGATTCTGTGCTCTGCTGTCTTAATTAGGTGTACAGGGTTTATATGGTGAGGAACAGTTGACCATCAAAATAAAGTGCAAACGGCGTGTTAATGAACCCGCTTCTAAGCCGCCTAAAGCGTGGAACAAATTTTTCTAAACGTTATAAAAGGTGACGGAAAAATCGTGTGAACGTTTTATTTAGTACGAGTATTATATGGAACGCTTAAATTTGACTAGTAAATTTTAGAGTTATAGTCAGAATTAAAGTTGAAATTAATCTTAGACCACTTTGAATATATACCGAAAAAGCAACACGGCGCGCGAAATGTTGAGATAAATTTATTATTTTTTTATTAATAAAAGTACACGATTTCAGACAACGCAGAGCTGTTACGAAATGGAGCTAGTCTGTGCATTTAAATGCACAATTCTGTCGCGAGGGGAGGAATATAATAAAAAATAGTAAAAAAAAAACCTTATAGTAAAGACTGAAATATAAAAAACGGACCAAAACTCTTTATATTATAATTCGTCTATATGATTACTGGCAGTGTAATGATATATATAAAGGAATAATAAAAACCTAGACGTCGGTTTCGGACAACCATTAAACTCCTACTTACATGATTAGTAATTAACGAGAATTGCTTTATTATAGAGACGAGTAGTTCTTGAGTGCAAACTAGAGGTGTTCTTATAGTAGATATTCAAAGTCTATAATTAAACAACCGAATCTACAAAATCTTAGGCTTCAAACGCATAATAAAATCAGTCATTTTAACACAATACAGTATATTCTAAAATTTACACTGATCCTAAATTCGATGTCGATGTGAGACAGTTGTTAAGAACCTGTATTTAATTAATTATTTTACTATAAATTCTTAAAAATTAGCATTAAATTAGTGACTTCTAACGGTTGCAATAACTATCTCACGTCAAAATCGATGGAATAATCCTAGCACAACACTCTTAGTAAGTTATTGATATTTTTCTAGGTGCGACTAAATTTATATTTAAATATATTGAATAAATAAAGTGCAAACACTTAACTCTACGGTCATTAGCCGCATCGACGACGCTAATAGATTGGCACTTTCCCATTCACGCCCTGCGCGCGTGACGTCACGCCCGCGCACGCACATTCATCCCTCAATCACACGTATATCTCGAATGAAATTCATCATCAAACACTATTATTTAATTAGCTACTGTTACGAGTAGACCGTAGACCTTCACAGATAGTCTAATTTATATCGTCTAACACTACACGGAGACTCGGAGAGGAACACCAGTTACTGTACAGTTCACTTACATGGAAATTTCGAGTAGAATGTAAATTGTTTTACATTAAACTAAGATAATCGGGGTAGTCGTTAATTTACCGTATATACATCCCCCGTGAATATTTCACATATCGAATGAGCATTATAAACTCGACGTCCAAAGGGACACTATTAATATTATAATTATTATAAAATATAACATATTTTCATAGTAGGTACATCGATTTTATGCGGAAGGGCCGTACTTCGAGTGATATCACGTAAAGCTGTGGACTTACAAAATACTCGTATAAATTATTCACATTTATAGCACACTATCTACAAACACCCACGAATCAGATTCACATCTGGCCCTCCGGCAGAAATCCACTTATCTCGTTAGCTTCCAATAAAATACTGACTCATAATATGGCTAACTCGAATAAAACTTATATCAAATATTTGGTGAAGTAATCGGTTAAGAAACCTTATACAAAAATTACGCAATCAAACGTACATATGCCCTAACGTAGAGATACTTAAGCTAACGATTCCTATGGTGTAAAGTAAACTCGTAGAAAATCGTTATCGATACTCATGGTCGCGATGTCGCAGGTGCCGTGGAGGAGGTGGGGGACAATTGACTGTGGGGAGCGAGGGGCCTACAGCTGCTCGTCCAGGTCGGGCCCGTACAGGTCGGCCAGCTTGTCGAAGCGCGGCCCCCACGCGCCCAGGTAGTCGTACTCGTGCACCTCGTCGTCGGTTCCTGACGAAGAATGGGCTATTATAATCTGTATCTTGCTTTAAGGATGACATAATGGATTCTATAAAATATTCCGATACCACAATAAGACTATAAATAGGGGTGAAAAGTTTAAATAAGTAAAAGTACTACATAAACAATTGGATGTAATAAAAAGTTTCTCTAGGCGCTACAAGGAAAAAATAACTGAATTATCAGCACAATAATTACTGGATTTCTTAAATTTAAAAAACGTTTAAGGTTCTGAAAGAATCATCTATTTATAAAATTATTCTTCCGTTTTTTAAACCTTGCAGTGTTATATTTAAAATTTGATACAAATAAAATTAAAACGAATACTATAGACGCACCAGAAGCAAGCGAAGACAAAGAGCCGGCAGTGCTGCCGCCGCCCTCATACGCATAGTTCCTGAGGTCGTCGAAGGGCGGCGCGTTGGGGTCGCTGTCCGCCCGCCGCTTGTGCTCCTCGATGAACATGCCCACGTTCGTCTCCCCCGGCAGCGGCACGCCCACAGGTGGCGCCACTCCCACCATTGGCCCAACGCCCAGGCCCACTCCCATCAATGGATCTAAATTAGAACATAAAACTATGCTTATACAAGTGTAAAAGAAACTTTCCAAAATTAAAATATTAGACAATTTATAAAAGGATTTTGAAAATCATGATAGTCAATTGATCATAATTAAAATAATATGTTACAAGACTATAAGTGAAAACAACTTTCTTTATATATCTATTTGATCTACATAAATCACATCTCGACGAGCTGATTAAGCCCTATTCTTATTTTCATGAAGCGAACATTTTATGCCGCCGAGGCTTCTTTACATGAGATTAAAGCATTAAAGTGGATTTGATAATAGGTCTAATTTAGAACGAGGATAAGCGAGCAGCAGCTTTTCCGTCTAAATTAAAATTAAATACTTCTGTTTCAGTAACGTACTAAAGCCTTTGGTTTTGCGAAGTTTATTATGCTGATTTAACAAAAGAGGAATGATGTCAAACAAAGCTTTATTTTGTTCTGTTGTTACTTTCGTAGCGGAGTTGGTCTTTATTGGATACTACATTTCACAAAGAATGGAGCTTTTTAGTGAGTTGTATATATGTATATCATCGAGTCGGTGTCCTACAGGCCACAGCGGATCGAACGTCAGGCAAGTGACATTTACAAGGGTATTGCTTTTGCCTTTTGAAATGAAATACTTTAAATGCCCTGAGGACTGTCTTCAATCGGTAAATATTTGATTCCTGTATTGGCTTTGAAGTTTACCACGTAAATTGTATGAGTCAAATATATTTACTTAGAAATTAGGAGATAACTTAGAACATTATCTCTAGACTAACTTTATTAAGTTCAAAAAGGTTAACGACTGTTTATAACTTACATGGCAGTTTAGTCGGAACATGATCGGGGAGCGGTCCGCCAATAGGAATCTGAAGGGGTGTAATATCAAAGGCCGTCATGTCGTCCTCGCCGCCGCCCTCGTCATCGTAGTTTATGATATTCTCGCGAACATCGTCGTCGGGTCCCGGGTACTTAATATGCGCCTCTCGACGCCGATTATACACCACGAACACCAACACGAGAACTGCGGGTAAAAATTAACTTACAACGAGGAAAAGTTAAACATAAAAGGCAAGTGCCTTTATTGATGTATGATTTCTGCTACTCATTAAATATGGATGAAGTACACTAAATCGAACAATTCCATTTGCCCTGTTGGATAGCGATCGCAGGTCGTAGACAGATCTGTGTGAATGTGGGCACATTAAACAAGCTGTTAATACAGAAGCTGGCGGTATTAGTGTCCATTTTCAAATGCAGGGAGGTTTATCGGGAGGCTACTATCGAAACTGAAAATTTGATCCCACGAGCGCTCAAGTATGATTTATACGTACCGCTTTATAAGAGGATTTGTTACACAGAATTATATTAACACTTGGCACTTCTCCAACTGAGCATCCAAATAGGGGTCATTTAGAAGTTATTTGCGACTGGCTTTACATTAACAAATAAAGTAATATTTGTGCTTATTCCTAACTATGATAATAATTAAATAACTTACGGTTCGTGCGGCGTATATCGAGCATTCATGGAAATGTATTCATTACTATGTACATAGACTTTAGATAGGACACTATGATAATATAACTTAGTGTATTATTATTTAAAGGAGATATCGTGTCATTTTTCTTCGTAATAGTGGGTTTTCTTGCGATAAGCAAGATTTGTCATTGAGATATTGAAAATGTTAGAAAAGATTATTTTCCAAATTTCCTATTATTATTATTATTATTTACAAAAAATGATCTACATATCGAATATTATTTGATATTTCTTGTATATTTAGAAGGCGCCTCTATTAGGATAGAAATGTAAAAGAAAATGTTACTCGTATAAATACTACGTACCTACTGAACATACCTACACATACATTACGGACATTTACATACATACATACGTTTGTCTTATAAAGCATAGTGTGAACAAGCTTTTAGCTTAGGTACGAGTATGTATTTCATTTGATATGTGTTGAGTTGTAGTTGGTGATTAAAATTTTTAAACAACAAATTATTTTTTATCTCAGAAGATTCTTGAAATACCTAATTTACTTTCTACACGACCTAATTTTCTATCCTTAAAACTAAATATGAGACTAAACAGTTTAATTTAACGAGTATGAAGAACATGCAAAATAAAAAAGTGCTCACCTAAAAGCAAAAACAAACAGACAATGATAGCTATAATGAAATCCCTGGAAGGCATGATGATCCCCGAGGCTAGCAGTTCTAGTTCGCAGTCGTGGCCGGTGTACGCGAACGGGCAGATGCAGTCGTAGCGGCGCGCCGGCTCGCGATCCACGCACGTGCCGCCGTTCATACAGGGGTTGTGCACGCACTCGTTCACGTTGACGCACGTCCCACCCGCACGACTCGATCCGCCCGGGCACCTACACATTGCGCGCTATACCTCCGAACCGGCACAACGCGCGCACTGAGCCCCCGTGACCCCATACGAAGCATGCACTACCACTACATAGATACGATGAGATACATAATGAGTGTGCGACAGTGAAGGGTGAGGAGACACGCGATGCGCGACTAGGTTATGTGCTCACTCATGATAATAAGGAGGCAGACGAGGATGGCCGCGAGCGCGCCCATGCTGAGCTTCAGCGTGCGGCCCTCCTGAACGAGCTCGCAGTTCTCGCCCCAGAAACCCTCGGGGCAATGGCAGCGATAGCCCGGCTCCCGGTTGACACACGAGCCGCCGTTGCGGCATGGGAAGTAGAGACATTCGTTCTTGTCTACGCAACCCTTGCCGTCCGGAGACAATACCAAACCCTCACCGCAACTAAACACCATTCCAATATGTTAACATACACAAATACACACATACGTTAAACATATTAGTATATTATATCAATACCATTCAAATATTAATATTAATTATTATTATTATATACATACAACGTTTTAAATAGTGATATATACGAGTAAATATTAGATAATTCAATAATTATAATTAGGTAATTATAAACGTACTTGATTAATGTATTATGTGAAAGCGAAGAAGTTTTAGTAAGCGATATATTAATAAAATTATTTATGTTATGTAAATATAATCATATGAACGTATAAATAAACCTACAAAGAAACTCAGTGCGCGCCTAAAACTTAAAATTAATTAAGTTCAAAAAATCAATATTTTTAAAAGGCCTTTATCGAAATCTTTTGTAAATTTTAAAATGAATGAATATTCATAATATAAAATGTAATCATTAATTTTATAGTTCAGTATTAAAAAATACTCACGTGCATTCATATTCGTTCCAAAGATCGACACACACAAATGGTTCCGTGCAGTGAACGTTGATGCAAGGACTATTCGATGGACAATTTCTATCTAAATTCCTTGCCATAGTCGCTTGACCCCATTGCGTGCCATTCATTGCTGGAGGTAATGGTAGATGTTTGCCTTCTAATCTTATATCGTCTAAGCAACCTTTCTGGAAATCTGCGTACACTTCAAATGTTCTTACACCAGTGTATTCAGCTTTACCACCTGCGTAAACACCTTCTTGTTTATCAACAAGAAGCCACTGATGTCCCTCAAATGTAAATGTTTCATTGTATCTTCTTCCTTCACCGCCATCAATCTCAAGAGTGGCTGCACTGCCATACCTGCTGACTCGAGCAATATGCCATTGACCATCATCAACCGCTACAGAATTTAGCCAAACATCACGTTCTTCTGTTCTTAATGAATTGAGGTTATATCGAAAATGTAATCGTGAGTCTTTCACTTCAAGAATTCCATATTCGCGATTATGCTGATCACTCACTCTGAATAGTTCTCCATGGGGTTCACGAGTCCTAAATCGTAATTGAATTTGCGTACTAAATCGGTCAGGTTCAAAACTTAGTGCGAATTTCACGTAGCTCTGGGGTCTAAAACTAGTCGGGGTTGTTGGTAGATTACATGACGGTCCAGTCCAGCCCGGTTGACATTGACATCTGGCCTCCGAAAAACTGCCAACACAAGTACCATGTTCCCAACATCTTGACGTAGTGTCAGCTTGGTTGCACACTTCTTCAGTTTGTGGACAGCCGGCAACAGAATTTCGCGATAAACCAGGATGTGCCAAATCATATAGTTTACTGTTATGTATCAAGTTCCTAATGCAGCCATCAAAGCCTTTGCCAATTGGCATGTACTGCCAATGATAATGTGTAGGATCAAAATGTTCTATATACAGTCCTCCAATTTGTAATGGTGCATTAACATTTAAGTACTCATTAAATGGAGGTATACTACCGGATGCTTGGCATGTTGAGTCATCGAATTCTGGTGGTGTACCATCTTCCATTTCTTGAATATCTGCTGATTTACAGAAGTCCACTATCATTCTTACATTTTCGGTATCCCAAAATATATCTAAACGATGCCATTCACCGTCATCTAAGGATTTTTTAGTTTTAACTCTGAGTTCTAATGTACCTGAGCCAAAATCTATAAGCAATCTTGGATTTCCTCTTTCTAGTTCAACAGAAATGAAATCTGACACTACAATTTCTTCTGGTTCAGGTGGTACTATCGGGCCATTATAAAGCAATACACCTTCCGATTTTCTGGTTATAAATTCAAAACTTAAATGAGAACTGTCACACATCTCTAAAGATGGATACCACGCCCAACCAGTGCCTCTGAAACTTCTCGAAGTTTGTTGACATCTTGGCCCTGTATAACCTGGTGGACACGAACATGTTAAGCCATATTTACCCTCTATACATCTGCCACCGTTGTAACATGGAGAATTTCGACAGGTCTCGGCCTGTGTAAAGTTTCTGGCACCGCATGTGCACTCAGCAATTACGTCAACTCTCACACCAACTAGGGCAGTTTTATTGGCGTTAACCATGTATGGTAAGTTACTAATGTCTAAGACATTTGTACAAGATCCTTCACACATTTGATTTTCATAAAGACATTCATCAATGCCAACCATCGTTATATTAATCCCAACAGCTCTTTCGATTTCCTCTCGATGCATAAGTACAATACCATTTAACCGAATAGGCTTATAATAGTGAGCACCATGTGCTGAAAAGCGAATATCAGTTACGGGTGGATGTTTCTTTCTCAACTGTACACTAAATATATCGATATTTTCTCGTTCGGTATTGAGTAAATCTGCTAATTTGTCTTTAAATATATCTAATTTGCTTCTCGATACACTTAGTGTTTTATAATTCCATACTCGAATAAAATCTTCATCTGATATTCCTGATATTCGTATTGAACCGGAATTTATGATAGCGTCATGTGATATTTCTTTGACATACACAGTAACGTTAGCAGGAACATCAGTTTGTGTATGTTTTCTGTCGTATACTTTAAATTTTAAATGATATCTGCCCTCTCTTGTTTTATGCCTCATTTGAATCATCCCCGTCTCTTCATTTAATGTAAAGTTCGGGTGTTCTGAAGTTTCCCAGAAAAATTTCTTATCGGGTAAATCCCAATCGTCCAAATCATAAACATAAACTCTTCCGATTTCGGTATCAGGTGCTGATCCTTGATAATTATATACGAGAATTTCCTTAGAGCCCGGTTGCATTTTATTGTCGTTAACATCACCAATTACTACAGTTAAAGTGCTAGTTCCTGTCATCGCTGGATTGCCATGATCTTTAATAATGATAGGTATTAGGTATTCCTTCTGCTGCTCTCTGTCAAAAGACCTGAGTGATGAGACAATAGCCATACCGTCGCCATTTGCACCCTTTTGGTCCTGTTCTACTTTAAATGAGGCTCTAATTATATCATCAGCACCAGGGTCAAGTCTAAATTGAAACGGAGGGCCATTGCTTTTAGACCTATCATCATCATCAGTAGCCAATATTTCAGCTACTTTTTTGGGTGTTATGTGCTCTGTTAAAACGGGCCTGTAATCTTTAAGGAACGTAGGTGCGTTATCATTGATATCCTGTACAATAACTGTTAAAGTAGCTGTAGCTGTTCTAGGAGGAACTCCATCGTCTATAGCTAATATTTTTACTTGATGTCTAGGTGTATCTTCTCTATCTAAAGATCTTTGAATACTTACAGTTCCCTCTTGGTTTATAGAAAACTGCCTTTTCCTGTCTGATGATCTATCAATAGCGTAAGAAACTTTGCTTTTGCCACCTTGGTCCGGATCTGTAGCTTTAAAGGTTTCAAGGCTTTTACCAACTTCTGCATTTTCATAGACCGATACTTCAATATTTGCGCGTTCAAACTGAGGTTTATTGTCATTTATATCTCTAAGTTTAACAACTACCCATGAATATGCTACGTGATATTTGTCGTTGTCGTTATCTTCACCTTTGTCGTTAACTTGTATTCTAAATCTAAAACCATTGCTTTGTAATTGATCTTCATAGTCTAAAGGCTGTACGATCTTTAGTGAACCTGTACCGTCATTATTTCTTACCATAGTAAATTTATCGGCACCGTATCCACTATTTTCAATTACTTTATATTGGAACTTATTAGTTTCATCTTCATCGTGAACAGTTACTGTAAGAATTGGCATCTCAGGTAAATTTGTTCCATCCGTTTCATCAACTTCAGTAAACCATTCATCTTTAGTAAACTGAGGTGGCATATCATTTATATCTTTTACTCTTATGGAAGCTGTACCTGTTCCTTTCAACCCCCCTCCATCTGATGCTACAATTTGTATTGAATAATCTGGTGTTCTTTCACGATCTAAACAACAAACAGCCGTTTTAATAACACCGGTTTCTGGTTCTATTTCAAATATTGGTGAACCTGTTTCTTCCTCTATTACATTTTTTTCTATAGAATACCATAATTTGGCATTATTGCTTTCAGCAGGATCGTCATAATCTATTGCAGTCATAGTCATTACAACCATACCAGCTGTCCCATTTTCTGTCACATTACCGAAGTAGACGCCTTGTGGGAAAATCGGTGCGTTATCATTAATGTCTTTTAGGTTAACTTGGACGTCAGCATAACCTACAAGTCCTTCACCTCCTTCATCTTGAGCAAACACTGTGAATCTCCATTGTGGTCGTCCGTTTGGTTGATCGCGATCTAATGGCTACAAGAAAAATATTTAAAATTAATATTTAACAAGGTACAATGCATTTGTATTTTTTGTTCGTTATATTTCTATTCATAACATTATCAGTATAAATACTACATACATTATTGATTTTCATAAAACTTACCTTAAGAACGAATATTTCTCCAGTCGTTCGGTTAATGTCGAATTTGCTATTTGATGGGTTATCTGGATCAATCCCTTGACCCGTAAGGAAGTAAACAATATTTTGTTGTCTGTCTTTGTCGCCATCTGTAGCTGTCACCTGTTACACATAAAATATTATTAATACAAAAATGAACGACACGACGATTGATGGAAAATACTTTTGAAGATTTATTGGATTATTGAAGACTTATGTGAAGAATAAATAATTATATTGTTTAACTACTTTGTCGTTTTATGATTGGAGTCAATATTATCGGAAATAATAGAGAAATATTTTCCAAAATATCAGCACCATATCGGAAACTTGGCCTTTGCTTGTTTTGTTTACGCAATAATATTAGAAAGTTCGACATGAAAAATATCTCGCCTGGCGGGATATCCGGAATTATCTTCACAAAACAGGATATTAATGCTTGACGATGAAGTAGAACGACTTAACTTTTGATAGCATTCGTACACTCTTTTAATCTTGTAGTATATGGGTATTATACATAAATCTTATATGTACACATGTATATAATGACATAAAATAATTGAAATATTCATGATTTTATTACTATTTAATTCAAACTTTAGGTTAAGTTTTATGCCTTTTTAATTTAAATAATTATTTAATCTATTATTATATTAAATATTTAATCTAATTTTTATTGAAATATCAGATATACCTTTAGGTTTAACTTAGGTGTGCCCATAACCTACTCACTCACCTTACCTTCTTTATCTTGTGCAAACATGTGAATTTCGTTAAAATTAAGCTTTTGATTTTTGTATGCTAAAACGGGGTAGTTTTGCGTATTTACACTATAATTAAGTAGTTAGTATTTCATTAATACTTTTGTTGTGCTCAAAATAATATTAACATTAAATTTATTAAGTTATAAAACATGTAGCTTCTGTAATACCTGTGTTGCTGCAGCTTATAATAAATAACTTGTAACACATTAACAATGCAACGTGTTCGTACAAAATAATAAATAACATGTAAAGTATTAGGTACTCGTAAAATCTACAATAGCAGTCTGGTTGTTATTTCTAACTTTGAGCAACACTATTTCACATAACGTTTTAGCTCTTTATTTTACTCGAATGTCAAAGGATAAAATGAAGAGTAAGGGTAGGGTATAATGAGATTTTCAATTTATTATTTGACTTTTTCAATGTTATGAACTAAATGATACGACGACGTAGCAGATTGTTCGCGCCGGTATACGACAGCGGGTGCTCAAGCTAACGGGCGTCGAAAACTTTGTTTTTTTTTATACTTTCAGAAAGTAAGTTCCAGTATGATATTTAAACAGTTTGAAAAGAATAATGGAGAAATAAATATATATAACCTTTCAATTTATTGTGGTAATGGTAATATATTGGGGTGATTACGAAACAATTGTCTATTATAAATAATGAGGCGATTTAGTACATTAAGAAATATTTTTACCGAAATTAAGTACCTAAATCTCTTTTT
>JAPEIZ010000003.1:1875337-1885715 GCA_026122275.1 Junonia oenone
GAGCGGCAAATAATGACCGTAAAGTTAGAAAAGCCTAATTATTTGAAGTAGTCTTATATAATCTTTATAGATTATATAATATAATCTTTATAGTTTATACTACAGACTTCAAAATTACCCTGCGTGATTCAAAAATAAGCCAGTTACGGCCAGCGCCATCTATGAGTGTGCTAATTTGTTTAAATAAAATAAATTTAACTGTGTACTTATTTTTAATTTAAGTTGAATTTGTGTAACAGTTTAGGTTGTATTTTTTATAAGGAACTGGTGTCCCTCGATACCTCACGGTTTTCATAACCAATTAACGGACCCTCCACTTTATTGTAGTTCTGCAAAGTAACCAACAGTGTAAAAGTTCACAACTTGAAACGCTCATAACCTAAGCCTATTTTAACGGTCGGTTCGGTCGTGTTAAATTCGACAAGATCTGTAAAAACGTGTATACGGAAAGATGTAAATACAAAAAGTAATATGCGTGTAATTAAAACATAGACAAACTCACGAACAATATTTTTGGACGATAGCGTGTCAAAACAAGTTATTAATCTAGAATCGCAGACATAATTGTTTCCTGCTTTAGTGCCGCGTCTGCGGCGTGGCCACTTAAGATTAACTTACCTAAAAGGAAATTCGCAATATTTCATAAGAACAAATTTCTTTTATCCTTTCAGAACATATATGTATGTATGACTTCCATATTGTATATTCATATGAGACTATGACCCTTTTTTATTTACCTCTTGCTTTAAATTCTTTGAATAAGTAGATCCTATATCTATAAGCAGTACAGTTTAGATTTTGCTACCACTCCCAGTAAAAAAATCGGCCTGTCTATGTATTGACTACTATGTATAACACAAAAAAAAACTTTAAGCTCATATCAGAAATTTGAGAATTCCCGCAAAATTAATAGGTCAAATGAAATTAATGCCAACTCATTTGTAAAAATTTAAGAAGCAGAAGGCAACGTATTTGTCATGGCGTGAAGTATAACATACGTGCCGGAGTACCTCAAGGTGGCGTGTTATCACCTATTCCCTTTTAAATTTTCATGAATTATAAAAAAAATAACCTATCTTTATCACATTTATGCAGACGAGCGGCGACCATAAAGTTTACACTCAGTCAACTTGAAAACTTAGTCGGCGCAAATATTGCGACAAATAACGATCTTGATGCAATCAGATTAAGATTTATGGTCTAATGGTATTTATTTTATGAAGATTCAAGACTTAGATTTTTCAGATCCGAATTACCGTTTTGAACCTAAAACCGATTTAACGTTAGTTAGAAACGATTTTTTTTACAATAACAACAATTACAGGCTTTTATACTAAGCTGATGTTGATACGGTACTTTTGATATTAGTTACCGAGTTTTCTTTTCTTTGCCATTTTTTCCATCACAAACGCACTGCATGCGATATAGTCCACAAAGCCGAAAATATGTTTTGTTAATTAATATTGTTGTAATATAACTCTGGCTTTGACACCTGAATCTAAACAATTGGTTAATTACGAGGCCCGGTCATGTCATGCGCTATCTTTCATATCGCCCCTGCCATTCAATAGATTAACTTTAAAAAGACAGATGGACAAACGGCCTTGGGCAAACGAATTAGGCGCCCTACAAATTTTGCACGTGTGGAAATCCTCATACTATATTTTAAAAATAAAAGGTTTAAAAGATACTATTGTTCTTTTTTGTTTCCATTTGTTTTATGTAATTTTTTATTTGTATATTATTTATCACCATAATAAAACAAGTATTTATTTAAGAAAGTACTAAGACACTTTACTTATGCTGCCTTTTGATATTAGCATTAATATTGTAATCAATGTAGCTTATATACAGTTTCATCTACTGTTTCACTGTGGTTGCCCTTTCTTAAGCAGGCAGTGAGGTTACTTCAGCACCGAGGACGTACCAGTAGTTTTAATTAGAATATGCATGTGCTTTGTTACGGCAGGCGGAAGCTGCTACCCCTTCTCACCTCCTGAATAATAAAAATACAGTCTAGGGGTGAGAGAAGTACTAACTTGATACGAGGTTCACTAATTCGCTTCTTTTTAGTTTTTATTGTAGTTTACGATTATTGTATGTTCAAGAAGTTTCTCTAAAAATATTTTTATTTATTTTAAAACTACCTACTTTGCTTAACAAATTAACCCCTAAAAACTTTACCTTTACAAGTTTTTGAAAGAAAAATAAAAGCGACTAATAAATCAAATATACATAATAGTTAATCATTATTATTATAATCATACACTAAAAATTCTTTTTAAAATTATTATAGTGTTTTAGTGGCTTGATTTTTTAATATAAAATTATAAAAATACATAACACATAGAGGTACCATTTGTGCGCTGTCTCCAAATATGCTTTAATTTTCTATTAAATCTATTTTAAATTTCTAGTTTAAAAAAAATAAAATACAATGACATATAATTCCATAACATTATCCTTGTTTAATAAATTTATTTTTCTCTTAACTCGATAAAGAAACTGGACATTGCATTTTTATTACTTTTCCTTATTTGATATTAATAAAATTTTCCTAAAGAGTTATTTTTACATAATAACTTTAAAAACTAACATACAATTTGCAAAATTAAAATGAAAAGAGAGTTAAAAATAATATGGAAAATTGAATAGCATATTTTTTAATAATAAAGAAAAGACAAAAAAGTTTTTACAATCTCCAAAAAAATCTTTTAAACCGCTAATACGTACTGTTGAGATTGTGACTTATTGTCTGATGACTTTTTTCTTATCTTCTTACCCGGCGTGGTCACGCTCATCTTGCCCTGCATCCCCCTCCATGTGTCTCCCAGTTGGAGGTCACAGGATTCGATTCTACAGAAGCAGCAAACAAAATTAACTATATTATTATAATGTTACTAATAAAATTACAACCCTCCCTATCAATTTTCACTTCGAGATTAATATAAAATCGATAAACCAATAAATGGAATTGTCATATGTCCATTTGCTGCATACATTTTATATTTTACTTGCCAGTTCTTTATCATTGTATTCGTCTTTGTCCTTACTTATAAATGGGAGTTTGTTTTTTTGTTCCGCTTTCACGCCGTAATTACTAAACCGATTGCCATGACATTTTGCACATATAAAGTTAGAAGTCCAGATTGTATATAATTATATAATAAGTTTTTTTCCCGGATCAGCGTATTTCTTACGTACAACCATAAATGTCATCCACACGGACGAAGCCGCGGTCAAGAGCTTGTAATATATAAATCGATCTTTAGTTGCATTGCACGGTTGAACACCTTTGCCCTAAATCCATTGACCTTGTCGGAAGTAAATAATATGCATTAAGCAAATAAGCAATCATTTAAACATTATAATTGACACTTTAAAATCGCAAATGTTATTCATTAAAAATAATGTAATCGATGAATAACACAGACAGTACAGGAAATTTAATTCATCATAGTAGAGTAGAGTAGCAAATAAGTTTCTACTGACTAAGCGCAATAACTTAATGTTCTGTTCTGCTATTATTGTTAATTTTTTCTAGGAATTATAGCTAAGCTTTGGACTTAGGCTTAGGGCCCATGGAAGTTTAGTGTATTTATTTGTGTATTTTTTTTTATTTTGGCAAAATTTTTTATGTTCTCTGAAAAGTTTAAATCTTATCTCGTATTTAAGACGACTATTAGCAACCTATGTTTTCTTTGGTTATGTATTTTTTTACGTTAACGGGACCTCTATCGCGCTAGATTTGGTTACTTATTTTGAAAGAACAACAAAGTAATCAGTTAGAAACATTTATAATCATTACGGAACAGCTATCAAGCAAAAGTTATGTTCACGTCGACGATACCCATACCGAATGCCAAGCACAGAATAGTTTAATGCGAAAGAGGGACAAAGATATAAAACGACGCCTACCGAGGAGCCCCACAACGCAACCTCACTGTGACGGGCGACCGCGCAACCTTGAAATAATAATGCTCGGAATAACAACGCGCCATGAGAGTGACCAAAAAATATAAATATTAAGTAATATGCAAAAAAGACATTAATAAAAATTGAATTTATCTAAACCTTAAGTATTTATAAAAATAAATACTTAACTCGTCGAAAGTAAGCAGTTTGCAAAGTTACGCAACATGATTCACTGAATAGACATCTTGTTTATTTTTATTGACATCTTGATTTCACATGCTGAATCAATATTATATGTATACATATTTATTTATGTTCATAAAATATAAAAAGATGATCATAATACGGGTACCTAATATAGGCCGTTGATTAAATTTTGTCTATAAATAATTTTTAGGTTGTCGTTTTTTACAACAGGAAGAATTGTTATTTTTTCGTCAGTAAGAACTAGTGGTTGCGGGCACTAGTAGTCGAATTTCGAGTATAATAACGTTTTAATTATTGTATATTATTATTATTTTTATTATTCTGACAATTTCAGCTTAATGTGAGAAGATGCCTATAACCAGTGGGACATATACAGGCTGTTACTTTACTTTACTCTGACATCAACTGATAATATTTTGAGATAATATTTTTACGGGTTATATAAATATTAGATATGTATATGTTGTAAGTATGTACACTGCACCCACCGGGCCACCATTTCCTTGGCACTCTAGCTCGATTTAAGATATTTTGAGCTAAAGACTGAAGCATTCGATCGCCGTTCAAGTTCAAGCTGACCGAGAAATATAATACATCAGCAGCATGTTTAACAAAACAGCCTCAACGCATTTTAAGTTCAAAAAAGTCAAGGGCATCTTCAGGAATTGACTTGCTGAAAGGCACCTATAACAGCAGTGGCGGATTTGTACCGCCCTAAATCATAGGCCGCCCCTAGCTTAGCCATTATCTATCATAGATGTAACAATTCAGCTAAAAAAAATCGTCCGCCTCGTTTCCTATTTTGCCACCCTAGGCCCTAAATCATACGCCTCCCCTAGCTTAGCAATTTTCTATCTGAGAAATACCAATTGAGCGAAAAACCCTCCGTTCCTTATCTTAACATCGCTTCAGTTGCAACTTTGCCGCCACAGAAAAGTTAATTTTGCCGCCCCTAAAAATGTGCCGCTCTCGGCCCGTGCCTCACTAGCCTATGAGTAAATCCTCCACTGCATGACTGTAAAAAGAGATGGAACTGGCCCCACATGAACAGTAGTCCGTTTAACTTGTTGTATTCTACACCGATGAGACCAGAGTTCGTCTACGTGCAAGTGGCCAACTTCAGATAGTATACGTCACCCTAGAGAACGTTATTCTTAATGTTACATTGGAGAAATTAAATGATATGTAATGGTCTGGGAAAGTGTTTCATTAACCGTACATCTAGCATTAGTCTTTATTGAACTAACATGCCATACACGTTGATTGACCTAACATAGCTTTTATAAAAATACTTGCAGAAAATGTGGTAGTAAACGTGGGATATGTCGTACAGATGGACAGTTGATATAGGATAATGCAGTTTTCATGCTGTTCATGAGCTGACACTGTAACTACGCAAAGTCGGAATTGATACGATGCACTAGCCAGCTCGATGCCCCAGACCTAAATTTAATGGGATGAGCCAAACGTTGAGTTCGGGCCCAAAACCCGCTACACAGAGCTTCCGAGGCCGGGAATCACGATTGAAGAAAAGTGAAATGTAATTACCCAAGATTTTGTCATGGCAAGGTCGTTCAATAGACGAATGCTGGTACAAGCAAAAGAAGGGAATATTGAATAATGAACACATTTATTATATTTCTCGCTTTAATCTTTGTCATATCTTATGATATTCCTACAATTAATGGATACGACTGGATAACCACTCTTCTGTAAAATTTCTTACTATTATAAATGCGAAATTGAGTATATTTGTTTGCTACTAGTATTCTATAGTCCGCAGCATGTCAAATAAAATAAACTCAGATAAGAGAGCAAGGTGAAATATGAAAATTCTTATTAAAAAACAAAACACGACACACGAAAAAATGTCTCTCAGGGCAAGAGGTTTTGTGAGATCTAATGTATTGTGGCGATTAAATTTCCCTAGCGGCGGTTTTTGGAACTAGTATAGGACAGAAGTGACAGATATTTGTCGAACAAACATGTGGGAAACAACCTGAGTTTATAATTTGATCGTTTTTAAAACAATCTGTGATATGATTTCGTTGTTGGACATTTACAAGATAGTCGAAAATACTATAAGATCTCTTCGTGAGGTTGAAATTAGATTGAAATCTAAAAGAGTATTGGTATTATTTTGATAACTAACAGACGTGATTGATTATTTTGTAGTACCTGGAAAGTAATCTGATTCCATATTTAGTTAGTTAGTTTTTAATTTTGTGGCTTTTATTCCATTTTTAATCCATGTTTAAAAAGTATCTGACACTTGACACTTGACAGTATCTGTCTTATCCTAGTTCTGCGAGTCGACGCTAGGGAATCTGCTCATCGCCAATAACAAAGCGGGTACTTATCTGTAATAAATTATTTCTTTCTTATTAGGTCACGTAAACTGTTTTCTAGGAGTTTTAAAAATTATTGTTGATTTTATAGATACTGACTGATCCCTCTGTATGTCGTAGCCACTTTTTAAGAACTATACTGTTGAAACTTCGAAAGATTTTCACACAAAAAATAACCATTTTGGTGGTTCCTCATACTGAAACTCCAAAACTTTTTGTCAAACCAATTCGTGCGGTGTATCTTTGGATCGGTTTTAAAAAATGATATTGAGATTTTCTAGCATCATTTTTTTGTAAATTAAATACACTCATGTGCACTATTAACCGGCCACCCTGTAATACTCATGGTTTACCAAAACTTTCAAATTTTACATAAATTTAGTGATAGGTACGTTGAAACTATTAACTAAATAAATATTAACTAAATATTATTTATGAATAAAAACAAATCAAAATATCGTGAAAACCATTATTTATTAAGATTTTATTTTACAAAAACGATTTTGTTGAGTTTTGATTAACATATTATCTTAGTTTATTTAAGAAAAAAGTATCTTTTCTGTTACTGACATTAAATTGATAAGGGGCATTACAGTATCGGGCTTTGATGACTTTTTAAAGCTCGTTTAAGATACCATCCATGACATCCTGAATGTCTGACTGAGGGTTATTGTGCTACTCCTCTAAAACAATGGTCTTGAAGTTTTTAAGAGTTGTAGACTACTTTTAGAACACGTCTTTTTAGGTTATTCTAAATGTGTTCAATAGGATAAAGGGCGTGGTTACACACTGGTTACGATAAAACTTTAAAAACCAACCTTATTAAGATATTGTGTGATCAATCAAGTGACAGCACAACGTGCATTATCATGCATATTAGTCTAAATTTTTTCTCTAACAAACTTGGCAAAGGGTACATCATGGCCTCAAAGAACTTATTTTTTATACCTTTGAGCATTCCAACTGCCTTAATCAAAGAAGATTCGTGGGAGCCTCATAAGAGATACCTTTCGAAACCATTAATGATCTCACATGATATTTCACTATAGTAGCTATAGCGCATGAAACAAACCTTTCATTTTTGCGTCAGTCAGCACATTGACATACACCTGGATCACTTAAGAGTATTCTGCTCTCATCTAAAAACAGTATGTTCTTCCACTATATCATATTTCAATTACCAAATTCACGCGGAAAACAAAGTAGAGCAACGTAGCGCTAGCTCTACGTTGCTGCGGGAGCAATTACAGGGCGTGAGCTGGCCGAGGAGTTCTTAAATTTATTTCTACTAATCTTCTTCTAATCATACGTCTCCTTCATTCTTCTTCTAATCACTTACACTCACGTTTTCACGATTCACGATTCACGATTTCTCAACTCGCAGTTTCCTGAAAGCCAGTTTCCTGATACACAGATCTAATGGCATCCCGCACAGTAGTTTGAGGCATATCGAGCAAGCCTCCTTCTGTTGGTATATGAATTTACGACCACTTGGCGTACGTCACGCAGACTTAGTTAAACTTAAACTACGTCGAAGCGGCTATTTCGTTGAACACTGAGGAGATTTACCGAACATGTGCAGCTGATTTAGACTTCAACTTGCTCTAACATGGATGGTGATCAAATGTTGTCTCTGGATCTGGCTATCGTCTGTAGAGTACTACAGTCTGAACAAAAACAGCTTCAGTTGCTTAAGTGTTATATCAATTACCGACTGAAAAATTTGCAATAATAGACACAATCTGAGCAGACGGTGGACACAAACAAAAAAAAATAAGACCGACTTTCCTCTTTGGAGAAAAAATGAACGCAAATCACATACTCTAGTTAAAAATAATAGAGCAAATCATTAACGTATGTTTGTTGCTTGATTAGTGTTATTTTGTAATATAGTAATAAATTTGTTGGTATTTTTAAACGTTCTTTCTGTAAACACAACTTTGATCAATGTTTTATACTTTTGAGAAAATTAAAGTAGACTGCCAAGGAAGCGGGTGGTTCGATTTATTTCCAGTCCAGTGTAGTTGCATCAGTCTCTGTATCATGATGGATAACTACGGAACCCTACATGCGCGTGGCCCTACACACACTTGGCCATTTTTTTATTAGTTTATAAAATGCTGCCGACTGTTCTAAAATGAATATATAGGTACACTTTGTGGTGGCTGGTTTATCAAATGGAATATACGAATAGATGAGTTCATTATAAAATTTCTCAAAATACCTTTATTTTTTTTAGACAATTAAATTTTGAAAAATTTTGTAGTTAATTTTAACAGCTTTATAGTAATTTAAAAGTAGTACAATAAAAAGGTAGTAAAAAAATAAAAAAACAAAGTTATAATAAAGTCGCAAAAATAGACGTATCAAAATTAAAAGATCAATTGTGAAGAGCTTGTGTACTGACATTATAATTTATTTTGATGATATTTCCATATTCGATGCAATATGATTGCCTCGGTGAAGTACCTACGTTAAAATTTCAAAGTATTACAAAAAAAGTTGTAGCAAATCTGCATTCCCTCTACAACAATAAATGAAATATTCTCGTTCTTCACCACTTTAAAAGTAGAAGCACTTACACACTTTATAATCGTTTTCATTCTCTTAATTTCCACTAGCAGAGTATAATTTGCCCTTAAAGGCTTAAATAATAAAGACACACTGTACTTATATAACGAGAAACATGTTTTATGGTAGGACTGAGAAACCACGCTATATTTGGCGATTAATCCTGCGTCACCAAAAATAATTTCTGAATGTTTGACATAATTATGAACACTTGGTAAATATTTTTCAAATTATCGATTTTTGTCGATTTTGTAATTAAATGTCAATACTATGATTTTTGAAATTATACAGAAAATCTAGACAGAGCTATTATACAGAAAATCTACTCATACTCCAAGGATACGCGACTATACTTCAACTACCATATACTAGTTCGAGTATTTGGACTCCTTGGAGGCGACATAAGACATGGAGTCGTTTAGAAAGCTACATAAAAGTTTGGGGTTCTAAACAAGGTAAGAAAGAACTTCACATCGGAACATCAGCTCTTATTTTATAAGGCTCTAATCGGTCCTCATCTGGACTAACAATACCAACTTTAGGCTGGTAGCACTAATATCAACTCCTTTAACTTCATTCAACGCTGTACAATGGCGTCTCAGTGTTTTGAGGTGTCAACTCTTTTACATGGTGCTACAATTGTACACTTCGCCACATCTAATTTCCTGGACATTAGATGCGGCTTCTAATTTTTTCTGCAAAAGTTCAGATTATCGAATCGACTTCCTAAGGTTTTTCTTTACAAATATAATTTACGAGGTTCTAAGTGTACACATGTCTGTTTTTATATGCTAGCAAAGCACCCGCAAAATCTCTAATGTTACACATATTTTTGGCGAAAGTAAATGGTTCACAAATGGTGAAACTGTTCAAAACAGGTAAAAAATTTTCCTATAAAAACCGACAAGTTATTGTTTAATTATATAGTTAACGAGCGACAATGTATTTTTAATAACATAAGGTTCGGCCCGTATTTGCACACATTAACTAGCAACGCTTGTAATGAAAATTTCGCTAGAAGCGCTATTAGTCAATGTTGCATGGAAGAATACCAATCAAAAATTACGTTATCGAAAACTTTCCAAACTCGTAATAGAGCTGCTGAACTGTCGCTCGTTAACTACAAACATATTATACAATAAACTGTCAATTCGTCTAACTAGAATTAACATTCCTAATTCAGCATGTGCAAAAGCTTGGCAATAATAAATTAAATAAAAATAATTCAAATTTAATAGGGAACACAATCCGTGTTTATTACATTTGTATCAAAACGTAGAATAGTACTCTAGGACATAACATTATCTTATCTTTACATAATCATGATCAACCTTTTC
>JAPEIZ010000003.1:2228302-2239353 GCA_026122275.1 Junonia oenone
TATAAAATTTTGTAGTAAATAACATTATATAATCAGAGAAATATTTTACTATGCAAAAGTACACAATTTTACAAAAACTTTCTTATATTTATCTACTTCATGAATATTAGACATGTAAAATATATGAAAAATAATAAATATATTCCGAAGTCATTATCTAGGTCACTGATCATATTAGCTAACGGATCTGTTCCAAGTGTAATTAAATTGGAAAGTAATGAAATGATGAACAAAATCGGGTCTTGTGAAAGTAAATGGACAACGGCCAACATGGCGTCTTTAATTTGGTACATGAGTTACTAGCTCAAATTTCTTTTATTAAATACTGAATATTATAAAGAAATAATCTTAGTAGGATTTTCGAAACACTGATTTTACAGCTGACAAAATAAGAACAATCACTTAATAAATTCTATTATAAGTTATATTCGTTAATAGCAGCGCCATTTGCGTCTCTTGCATCATGTGACTATAAAATGGACTTTGAACCCATTGTTAGTGAACTAATTTTATTCATAAATTACTTTTCATATTCGATTATATTGTCATTTTAAGTAAAATTCTTTGAAATTTATAGAATGAAATATGAGAAATTCATGCTATTTGTTTTAGCATAGTAGGTATATAAAAATAATTTATTAGGTTAAGTATTTTTTGTTACAATACTTGTTTTGTCATGTCAATATAAATTGAAAAGTAAAGGGAAGTAGTTGTTAAAAGAATAATCATTTGCCATGTTTTAATCCGTGTCCTTAAAACATGAAGCAAACATGATATGCTGTGCTATGCTTTATTAACCTTAATATACTTAAAGAAAAACGTGGAAATTTGTTTAGATTTATTGATATAACTCTGATTAGATAGACATGACACTAAATATTTATTTTAATTGCAGCCCCGAATTGACCCAATCCAACTCTTGAATTGCCTCAGTGTACTTCTGTCACCTACTGGGGGCATCAAAAGCAGAGATGAAGTGCATAGGCTAGCCAAGTAAGTGAATTAAAATAAATTATAAAATTTATTAATTCAAAACAATTGTCAAATGTCGCTTCTATATTTGTATCTCTCACATTTTTTCAATAATTTTTGACATTTTTTTTTCATTTTCAGCTTAATGACAAAATTTTCGAAGAAACTAGTGTCTAAATGTATATACATTCAAATACTAAAATGTACAGAAACAGATTTATTAGGTTTATTTATGGGATCAGGTGGCTGGAGGCTGGTGCACATGTGGCTTACAGAGAACATAGTATCTAAGAATTGGCCACTTGTAAGGGAATTATTAGAATTATTGTTATTATGTCCAGTTGATGTAGAAAGGCTTAAGACTAATAATTGCCCCAAACTTGTTAAAGAATTGTCGAAAGATGGAAATCACTTAGGTGAGTTATTTTTGAAAATAACTTATGAGTTTAAAACAATTAAATTGTTTATAAAATTTAAATTATACAAAAGATATATACTAAATATATAGTTTTAATTTTTTAATTTATGTTTTTCAATGTCATGTTACTTTAAAATTTCTTGCATTATTAATTGTGTTTTTCTATTTTTAGCTATTAGAGCATTGGCTTCTAAACTGGTTGAACAGTGGCTAAAAGCTGTTAAAGGAGAGCATGTGACACCAATTCTAATAAAAGATATATCACAAATAATATCTGATTTTCAGTGTGAAATCAAATCTGAGAATGTAAAAACAGAGGTTATATCTGATAATGAGGTTGATAAAAGTTCAAATAATGTAGGAAATTCAACTCCAATTGAAAGTAATAGTATAGATGAAAAGAAAGAAAATGAAGAGAATAGTGTTGAAACCAATCACAATGATGCTCCAGTAAAAGAGGACAATGAAAGTGATACTCTACCTGTCTTGAAAATAACATTAAAAAATGGAAAACAAATTTTATCGCAGGTCGAAGATGATAATAAGGAACAAGAAGAAGAGTCTGAAAAAGATAAAAACAAAGAAAAACATAAAAGCAAAAGTAGGGATAAGTCGTATGACAAGAGCAGCAGTAGTAGTAGTTCTTCCAAATCATCAAGTTCTTCTAAGCATTCAAGCAAATCTTCAAGTGATAAATCAAGAAGTAGTAGTAGTCATAAAGATAAACATAGTAGTAGAGACAAATCTAAAGATCGTCATTCTTCTCATAGTTCAAAATCTAAAAGTAGTAGTAGTACACATTCAAGTAGTAGTAGTAGAAAATCAAGCTCCTCTAGTAGTAATAGCAGTAGTAAGTCAAAGGAAAATAAAAACGATCATAAACATAGCTCCGATAGAGACAAAAGTAGAGAGAAAGATAAAGATACCAAAACGTCGACAGAAAAATCAGATGAAAAGCCACAAACACCTTCTATACAGAAACTTGGTAAAATACCAAAATTAAGTGATGTAAAGAGAGAAAAACCATCAATATCAATTGAGGTCCGGAAGCCTGATGAACCAAAGCCAAAAACTGTTAAAACTTTCAATTCTAAATTTAGGAAACATGGTCTAGAAGAAGAAATCAAACCACCACCGTCAAGGGCATCCATTTTAACTAATAAAAAACCACCACCTGTCTTACCTCCAACAGTTTCAATACCAAAACGGCCATCACCTGTACATAATGAGACCCCTCCAGAGAAGAAACCAAAAACTATACTTGAAATTGAAAAACCTGGTGCCATAAAATTAATTCCTCCTAAACCAAAACGTAAGTATTGTTTTAAATATCTGTTTTCAAATTTAGTATTAATATATTTTATTTTTACAGGAAAAGGTGATTGCAAGCACATGCCGATCTTTACTTCAAAATGTTTACAAATGTATATAAATTGCTATTATGTGTATGGTAAGTCTAAAATGCATAACTTGACGGGTTTCCTAAGATTTGTTCAGAAGTTAAGTGTAAAGTATTTATTTCAAATAAAGGTTAAATTTGATAACAAAAATTCTTTCGTTGAATGTTAACCTAAATCTGCTTAAAGACTTCGTAATGAGGTGGATGTACCAGCGGTTCGATGGAGCACCCAGGACTCAACGCGGGCCATTGGGAACATCGCTGTTTACGATCTGCACCTGACACGAACGGTCGACAATTCTTATAATGGAAAATCGAAGTAACGAGACACGAAAAATAATAAAAAGAAAAACACATTTTACTCGAATTGGTACTAATAGTTGTAGTAAAATGTAAATGGTTGACAAATACCAATAACCGACACAAATTTGTTAACTAGGTGAACTTAAAAAACTTGGATGCGTTACTCTTGTTATAAAGTTTTAAAGGACCTAACATTAAAAGGAGATTAGGCTAAAAAATCAAGTATTTCAATGAGTCTAGGTTTCTCTTTGTTTATTATCAAATTATAATGAAAGTAAGAACTAGAAACAATTAGTCACATTACGTTTTACTGAATATATTATTATTCCATGTTTGTCTGTATCACTGATACACTTGTACTAATCTCTAATTACTGCTAAAACGAAAAAGTAAAAACTTAAACAACAAATTTTTTTCACAAAGTAAAAACGTAAACAACTAATTTTTTTCACATTCAAAATAGTTATTGATTTGAGATTAATGGTAACTTATATTTATACTGGTATAATATGATAAATTATCACATAAATATTAGTTTTACATCAAATCAATAGATTACATGAATCTGTTTAATAAAACTTCCGTAATGTTATTTTACCTGTGATGTCCTTCACTACCGCGCGTGCTTTTTACAACCCGTCACCCTTTTCTTTAAAAAATATTAAGAACTGCAATAGGTACCTACAGTAAATACAAAGGTTCTCCAAACCCCGTTTTATATACATAATTGTTTACAATCACAGCATCATTTCGTCACCACTGGAAAGCCCAAATTACTAAAGCGCCACATGAAACACATGACGATATAGACTCTAATTATATATCATTAGAGTTCATATCGTCATGTGTTTCCTGTGGCGCTATAGTAGTTTTGGCTATCCAGTGACGATTTGTATTTAATTCAAAATTATACACATATATACATTAAATACAGCCTATGATCATCTAATAAATAATTAAAAATCACCTTTCAAAAAGGACTATAATTTACTTAATTCGGTTTAGTAGTTTCAAGCGTCTAGGTTGCTTATAAAAATCACTAAGATGAGACTATAACTAATTGGTAGCATGCCAAATTGGCCAATAATGCAATCAGTGCTCCTAAGAAATATACAACTGAACAATTTCCTATTAGTTTATAAAGAGCTCTTGAAATATTGAAGTCTAACTAAACAAAACGTAGGTAAAATGTCTATGAAAACTTGCTATTATTGATTATTGAAAATATTGTAGCTGGGCGAAAGAGCTAATTTTGCTAAATTTAATTTAAAAAAAATTGATACCTTGTTGGTATACTAATAAAATTCGTTGCATTTGTGATTTTCTTTCCTAAATAAGTAATAGAAAAACAAATGAACAAATCTTAAAAAAGAAATTGATTTTCGATTTACACGCTTGTAAAGTATAATTTTCTCTGTAATTTCTTCAAACATCGTAACAAAAGTCGCTTTTATACGGCAGTTACGAAATTCCAGAGAGAACGTTAGAAAGTAGTATAAGAAAAACAGTATTTTTGTTTACTGTTATCTATTTCATAATTTTTTGTACACTAAAGAATGTAACAACAAATACAAACGATAAGCCTGACAAAATATTAAGTACCTATCCATCACTATATCGTCCACGGTTTTCTGTGGGCTTTAGTTGTTTTAGCTTTCCATTATATATGCACTGAATATAAGATTTTATTTATAGAATTTTGGTAAACATAGAATATCATGTTAGCCTTAATTCGTTTAATTGTATTTGCATAATTTGTAATATCTAAATATAAGTTAAGCATAAAAAGAAACAAATACGATTCATGTGTGTTTGTAGATTCATAGGATCAAAAACTGCCCAAGAGCGATTTGGGCCACGAGAAATGTGGGGTACCGTAGTTTTCTTTCACAATTTACGGTCTTTTATAAAACATGTTTCTAGAGATCAATCGATTTTTTCATAACAATAATAACTTACTCTTAGTAATTTTTAAAATATTTTACTTTAGTCAACTATTATTCGGTGACTATAAAACTAGGTTGACTATAATAACATTCCTTTGAAATCGTATGTATAAATAGGTACTATTGTGATTTTTCTTTACATTTCTAGAAATGTGATGGAGAGGGAATTCTTTTTCGAAACTTCCAAGTGTCCCTACATTACGTCTAAAAAAATTAACTCCTTCAAAAATGGTTAACTCACAGCTGCGATATTTTAAACGACCTATCTAATGATACCCCACATGGGATAGATGGAAATAATTCCTTCCCACTTTACGAGTGGAAGAATAAAACTTTCTAGTTTCATTGTATTACTTTATCCGCGTAAGTATATTGCATAGTATGCAAGCAAAAAAATTGCAGCTTTCATGTGTTACGGAGCTGAAACTATGCCGCGGACAGATAGACAGACTAACATGCCGTACTGAAAACTGGCTCTGACAAATGATTGCCGTATCGTTAAAATATTGATTTATTTAATATTTTAACGGTAAATTATTTTTTAACGCTTTTTATAACAGTTCTATGAAAACCGCGTACCTATTAGTGAAAACAAATCGAATAACATTAATATTTGTAGATAATTCCTAAACAAATATTGATTACACCTATAATTAAAGTTACATACTTTAAATCATTATAGATAAAAAGTAGGAAACATTTTTAATGTTCGCGTTTTAATTACATGCAGTTTTTGTCAGCGGCTTATTGTCAGACGTCTGCGTCGATTATTGCGCAAAATGCCTACATGGGCATTTGATATTCACCCAGGACCTATCTACTTTCATTCCAACATTTATCAAAATTAATAGAGCTGTTTAGGTTTGCAAACATAATTACTTTTGCTTATTACTTTATGGGCGTCGTTTATGTATTCGCATTTAGCATCAAGCTATAAAATAAATGCAGAATTAAATTAATATATAAATACATTCATAACATGCATTTTTTATAAATAGGTATATCTAAGCAAATTAACGAACGAAATAAAGTTCAAATTATCCTCGTATATTGATTTATTTTTATTGAATACATTATTATTTCAACGTTAAATCTTATTTAAATGTGTAAAATAAACATGTCAATTTTCATACAGTCCATAATGATTTTTTTTCTTATTTTTTTGTAATGTACTTTTCTACTTCATAATATAATAAATCGATGTTAACGGTTTAATAATTGTTCTAGACAGGATGCTGGATTTCCTAATTAGGTGTCGTGGTCAGTGCTGTAAATAGCATTTTCCGCAACCTGTGCGAGTTTCTAGTATTGCGACCCTGATGGAAAGATTTTTGTACGCGAGTTTCTTAGCGAGAACCTAGTTTTCATGCTCGTTGATATTTATCGTTCGCTACTATGATTTGTTCTTGTCTTTAACGTGCTCTATATGCTGCCGGTGCCCACCACCACTAGCTTCTCCCAAAGCCACTTACTTCTATGAATTCTAGCATATAAACGCATATTTCTGCGTCCCTCCAGAATTTACGTCCTATACCTGGTCACCGTTCGCATTGCCCTTTTGACGGCCGTGGTCGTGGTTTCCTGTAGGTAACTAACAATATTTTTTCATTGTTGAAATACCAGCACTTTCACGCGGTCTCGCTCCTGTTAGTATACCTTTAATTTAATATAGGTATTTTGTTATGCCGAACGACTGTCTTTTTTTGTCGAACTTTTTTCTGTGTATATTACATTATTACAGGAACAGTAGGTAATTTATTTGTGCAAGAAAATACTACTTATTTTGTCTTTGTCTGTTTTTAACCTCTGACATATACCTACTTAAAATTTAATGATGATCGGTCAAGCAGTTGAATAGTAAATCGCAACAACCTAACAATCGTATTATTATATTAGTTAGAATTAATTATTGCTTTATTAATTATCTCAAAAATCAAATAAAAAGCTGTAGGTATAACATTTCGTAGCTTATGCATGGTTATCAGAAAAACTAAGACGTATCGTAAAATTTAGCGGTACCAAATCTTTACATATAAACTTACGTATGTTGTTAATATTTACGTAGCAACATACGGAATAATATACTCTAGGTATAACTGCTTTGCGTAATGCTGCAACTGTTTGATTATTTTTTATATATTCTAAAATACGTTGTATTCATAGTTTATTATTGTGTATTATAGAATTTATGAAACTGAATTAATTTTTTAACAAATCTCATTCGCTAATTTATATTGCAAAAATGATAAGTCTTTATCATTTACCAACATACATTCTCTAATGTATGTTGGTAAATGTTATTCGCGACTTCGTCTCCGTAAATTTATAGTAGCTATTATATTAAAACCGCTTACTTCTTCAGGGGATTATTGTTCCTTCAAATAAACTTTCATCCCTTGTAGTTTTAAATAATACTTATTGCGACACGAAACTTTTCCAAGGTCCTTTTTGCAGTAGGTACTAAAATTAATCACAATTGGTTAAGTGGTTTAGGCATAAAAGCGTGAGAGGTAGACAGAGTTACTATCAAACTTTTAATGTAAAAAATATTTCACTGAATATTTTATTTTTGCGAAAAAACTTCCATATCCATATTATAAGCTCTATAGGTATTAGGTATATATGATCCGTATTAAGTTTTATTAAAACTGAATCTGCGATTTTCCGTTAATGTATTTCAAAACAAACATACAATATATTTTAAAGCTTTATATCTATTTTGTAGTCTTTGCCTTTATAATAGGTACTTAATTTTTTTTATGACGACCGCTCTGGTGTAGTGGTGTTGAATGCGCTATTAACGCCGGCGGGTCGCGGGTTCGATTCCCGCTCGGGGCGGATGTTTGTATTTATAAAAACTTTTGTTCGTAGGTCTGGTTCTTGTGGCTATACCCACTGTGCCCCGGAGAGCACGTAATGCCGCCGGTCCCGGTTATTATCACAATCACCTGATAAAGATCGTTACACTTTGTAGTTAAAATATTCTAGTCTAAATGGTTACTGGGTTGCGGAGGTCAGACGGCAATCAATCTGCGTAAAAATCAGTAACCTGTCAAGACCTAGGCTAGAATAAATCAGACCCTGGTTAAGTCCGGGAACATGCTAGGAAGAAGAACACTTAATATTTTTTATATCTTATCAGATACCAAGGGATCGTCCGTTTCCTTTGTTTTTTACTGTTTAGATCAGCGATTGAAAAAGGATATTCGTTTTTTTTGTTATAATTAAAACTATGAAGTAAATTGTTCTTTGTTATGCATTTTAGATTTCCACAACACAAAAGAGAAATAAAAATGATAATAATATAATTTTAATCAAATTAATAATAAATATTGTCTTCTATTGTTACAGCTATGGTGCTTCAGGAGAGTGATATGTTTATGGACGCATTAAATGCGTCGGCAACTAATAAAAAGGAACCGAAGAAAAGAAAACGACGTACAAGTGGATCCAAAGATGGAAATACGCAAAGTGATGGATCACCTCCGCACACTCCAACAAACCTATCCAGTCCGAACAGTGAAAATAAATCTGTACCTCCACGTTTTTATCAAGATACGTTAGATGAAGAAGAAAACAAAGAAAAGACAAGTGAAAAGCACTCGGATACTGAGCAAACCGTTTCAAAAGAAAAAGACGACACTGAAAGTATGGATACATCAGAACCCCACACATTGACAATTAATGGCTTAAAAGGAGTTCTTTGTTACCATAAAAGAAAAGGCCCTAAAAAAAGTATAAGATGGAAACCGGATTCAGAATTAGAAGAGATTCAATACTTTGAACTCGATGAAACTGAAAGAGTTAATGTCACAAAGACATTTACTGACATGAAATATTTAGAAAGAATACATGAAAGAGAAGCATTCCAAAAAGCAAGGAATCTCATTAACGATGATATAATGGAAGAAAGAACGAGTTGGAGACCTTTAATACCTATTGACATTGAAGGACAAATTCAGATAGAATATGGTAAAAATAGTAAAGAAAAAGATATACAAGCCATTCGACAAAAAGGAACATTACAACCCTTATATTTCCATAAAGCTATGATTCCTGATTCACCACATGAGCCTGATATAGAAGCTCATACTTATAATGAACCGACGATTATACCTTTGGAAGATGTCACAGGAAACCAAGATAATATTAGTGATTTTAGAAATATGCCATGGCCAGAACCCAAGGGTAATGCCCCTCCTTCGAGTAATACTACCATGAATGTTCCAAGCATATTTCCACCTAATATATCCCAATTTCCGAATAATTTCCCTGCAGCTCAATTTCCAGGAGTTCCAAATTTCCAAGGACCACCAATAATGCCCGGAGATTGGCAAAATGGAGTAGTACCCCCAATTATGACAAATGGTATTCCAGGCCCGATGCCACCAGGGAATATAGCCCCAGGATCAATGCCGCCGGGGAATATGCCACCTGGAATGATGGTTCCACCAGAAAACATGATGATGGGTCCAGAAATGTTTGGAGGACCTAATCCTATGTTTCCTGTGCCACCGGATGGATTCAATATGCAACAAAATATGTTTCCTGTTGACTATAACATGTCTGGACCGCCTGGACCAGATGGGTTTCCTGGACCTGGTAATTTCAGAGGAGGAATGCGTGGTCGTGGCGTTGGTGGTCATTGGCGAGGTAAAGCAGCCGGCAATTGGGAAGGACCGCCTAGAGGTCGGGGAGGCCGAGGTGGAGGAGTTCGAAAAGCTGTTTGCATATATTTCCAAAGGAAGGGTTCATGTCGGCAAGGCGACAATTGCTCTTTTTTACATCCTGGTGTCAATTGTCCTTTCTAAAAATAAGTGTCTAAATGTATATATTTATAAGATAAATAAGATATTGACTAGGTAGTAAGAAAGTATTATTTACCTGGTCCAAAAAGACTGTTTAATGTAAATAGTTAATATTTTGTAAATAATGTAAATTTGTTACTAGACTTTATATAAAAATAGTTCAAATAAACAAGATACTCTTTATTACACTTTCTTTTTTTTATTTACCAAAGCAAAATAAAACTGATCCATTTTCAAGTATAGTAAAGTAGTAAAAAGTAACAGCCTATATTATGTCCCACAGCTGGGATAAGACTTCGTCTCCTATTAAGGAGAAGGTTATGGAGCTTAATCCGTCAGCTCGGTAGTAAAGGAGTGTGGCACCCTTGCATTGTTTTCCTTTACCACCGAGCAAGAGATAACAAGTTCACGTAAGGCGTCGCTCAAATCAATAGCGCGCTTCATTTGGCGGCGCGCAAATCGCTATTTTCAATGTGCAAACTAGTGTACCAACAATGTACCAACCTCACGATTTAAATCGCATGATTGATACACTATAGGTAGATATATAGATATGAATTGATTTGAACGACTCTTTGTCTATAAACTACTTTTTCAATAAAATTTACGGAAAAAGAACATTCAAAGCCGCTCGATGAAATAATTTAGTACGGGCCAGCAGTGACCTGTAAGGATATGAATGGTTGTGTAATATGTTTGGTCTTTCATCATTTTTCTAAATAATTATTGAATCAATTTTAATTAAGTTTATGTGATTAAGCTTTACATAATTATATATTTTTACGTTACGTTACTTATATCTACTATTAAAAAAAAACATGCATAAACATAATTACAAAGTAATCATCCAATTGAAAACTTCCTATTTTCTCGATATTGGTTAAAACACATTCAGTACCCACAACACACTTGTTGGGTATTTTTGGAATTTATCCGTGTGCCCACAACCTCAGGTGGAAAAGTAAACAACTACCTTTGAGGTTGAAGTACAAGAAAACTTTTTTTAAGATTAGGTACCTGTGCGTTTTTTTCATTTTCTTATATTAAAAAGAATTTTATTTGTTTGGTATATTACACATTCGCTGCCCAGCTCAAAATAGGAATCTCTTATCCTGTGCCCACGAAAACAACGCTACATATACATAACAACCCAACAGGTGAGTCCAAATGCAAGATGACGATGTAACCGTCTCCCTATGCCCAAA
>JAPEIZ010000003.1:2807342-2818320 GCA_026122275.1 Junonia oenone
ACTGATCTTGGAATAAGATTGTACTGAAAATAAATGTTTATTATCATAATAATTTCAAATAAAAATACTTTTTATTACTGATTTAATCCATATTAAAAATAACCAAACTTACAGTTACAACACTGCCATCTAATAATTTCTTTTCTGTGTGTATTGGAGTAGTTGTGTATGTCTCTTGCAGAAGCTGGTCTATGTTCACTTCAGATAAATCTTTAACCCTTATTGTAGGTTTGGGCTCAAATATTTTTGGCAAATGGTTTGGCAAGTCAGAATAAATACCCTTAACCCATTGGAGAAACTTGTGAATCTAGAAAAAAATATTTCAAACAAGTCAGAGAAATATATTAAGACAGCTTTTAAGTGAAAAAACTACAGACAATAATACAAATATATTTTATGTATTTATTCTTCAAATTTAATTAGCTTTTTAGAATACTTACGTCAACTTCAGTGCTATAAGCAGGTCTATATTGCTTATGAAGTTCCATGAAAATCTTTAAGCAAACCAACACATTCTCTTCATTTTCTATTTCCATGAGTTTCAGCATTAGTATTAATATACTTTTAACATAAGGCCGAAGAGTTTCACTGATAGGTAGTCGATGTATCATCTCTAGTATTAATTTCCTTACTTGCTGTATATTATATTCAGCTATAAAATGTGGTTCGCCTTCTTGTAATATTTTAAGAAATATTTTTAGAGAATGGTCCAAAAATTGTGGGTATTGAGGAGAGCTCAAAATCACCTGTTAAAATTGTAAATGTTTAATTATTATACCCATAACATTAACAGTAAAATTGTGAGTGAGTTTTAGGTATAAAAATTTACCTCAAAGTTTTCACTAAGTTCCTGTGCAGCTTTGAGTTTAATTTCATCTTTTGCACCGGGGTCCGCTAACATCGTCACATAGCTACGATATGTGTTCATTTGTGTATGAGGATCCCCGGGACCTCCAGCAGCCATCGAAGCCATCATTTTATGTGAATAGTTACACTCGTGTTAAACTATACCCGGCATATTAAATTGAAAAAATGCTATAAATTGTATTTAGTTATTCCAACCACATATCCTACTCAGATTTAGTTTCAAAGACATTTTTAAAAATTTTCAAAAAAATAATTATTAACTTAAACAATACAACAAAACTAATTAATTATAATTAATATAAGCCACAAAAGATGAATTTATAATAAAAATTAATGGCATAAAACGCAACTCTGGTGTTGAGATTTTAGTGTAAGTGTGTCCAGCTTACAAAATATTTTACCCCAAAATATGTTTTAAGCTATGGTCTTTAAGTGAATATTTAACATATTCGCTGCCCAGCTCAAAATACGAAGCGCTTATCCTGTGCCCATAATATACATAACAACCCAACAGGTGAGTCCAAATGCAAGATGACAAGTGGGCTAAGAGCGCTCAAGTAGCAAGAGTAGTGAAGGGCTCTAGGGCTGAAGGGTCATAACGTGGTGCGCCGGTCTCCGTGGATATATTTACGCGCGTAAACGTGTCGTGAGAGCGATCCTGCCGACCTTTGAGGCCTGGATGTCGCGAAAGCGACGAGTCATCGTCCGACTTACACAGGCACTGACCAATCGAAAGATCAAACGCAAGGTGACGTTAGTTTGCCACCACTGCGGGGCGGACCAAGACACTGCTCCGCACGCGCTTGAAGCGTATCTAACGTGGACCGCAGAGAGATAGGTCTTGGTCCAGGAAATCGGGTGAAATATCTCCATGTGCGCAGTCGTGTTAGCGATGCTACCGTAATCTACTGTGAGAATGACATGGTCCAGAAGGAAACTGAGAGGCAGGCTCGAGAGAGGGCTGATCTCAACCAGATCCAATATCGCATCGTTCCGTTTTTCAAGACCTTCTCCTCCACCAAACTGTGTTGTGTAATACTTAAACGACCGCTTAATGGGTTAATAAAGCCCAAACTCAAGATAACCATGGTAAATCGTCAAAAAGTATCCATGATTACCGTCAGCTTCATCATCAGATCAACAATTAGTTTTTTATACATTTTTGAGAAATTACAAAAAAAAAACTTCCTAATGTAAAAACCAATTTAGCAGAAATGACTCAAATAACTCGAAAGTAAGTTAATTTATGTTGGAAAAACTTGACTCATAAAGTTGTTGTATATTTTGCCCTTACATGAATATATTTCAAAACATTACAGCAATAACCATCTAAACTTTAAACCTCGATATCTCAAAAGCGACATTATGTAGGTTGAGTCCTTTTTGCTAAACTACGTCCAGTTTCCTAAAATTCCTAAATATGAAAAAATATTTATTCTCCTTAAGTTAGGGGAAAACTCCCATGTTGGCAACTCTATTTATTGTGTTCAGTGTTGTCAGTAAAAAACTCCACAGATAATATTAGATATCTATTAGATATATCTAGATACTTCAATTTTCTTTATCTATCTAAAATATTACTTTACTTTATTTAATTGTAGATATCTATTTCATTGATTCAAATTGAACCTTAATTATTTGATGATATTGGTGTTACATATCTACATATAACTTATTTTTATCTAATAGATAGATAGATAATCGGCTAAATTTGAATGTCTATGATTAACTCAATTTATAAATGTAGATTAAAAATAAAAAGTAATGCAAGAAATAGAAAAAAAAACTTGTTTATTCCATGTCATCCGCATCGATGTATGCTTCTAATATTTTCTTACATTAAAATGGGTTGAATATTTAATTTGAATAAACGTAGTGATTGTGAATGTTAAATACAAGAATAGACATTATTGTTGGACATAATTTAAAATGTGATCATGGCTGCATTTGTGATAGTATTAGTCATAACATTTTGGCTTCGATGCACAATAGTGTACGGATATGAGTTTATATCACAATATCCCAAAAATCAAAATGAAACATTCCACTTTAACCACCTCGTAGTTGACAAAGTGAGTGGACAAGTATATGCAGGTTCGTTGAATACGCTACATCAGCTTAGTCCCGACTTGAAACCTCTTCATGTTGTACGAACTGGGCCCAAACTTGATAATCCGATGTGCCATGCCAGTGGATGTTCGACGACAGATATTCAAACTACTTGGACTGATAATGTAAATAAAATTTTAGTGATCGATCAAGAATCTAGAATCGTAATAGCATGTGGATCAGTCGCACAGGGATCGTGTTTTAAATACAAGTTGGGCGACCTTTCCGCTGAGCCCGAGTTTGTCCCAGAGAGTGTAGCGGCAAACGATGCGGAAGCCTCCACATATGCTTTTATTGGTCCAGAGAGATACAATTCCTGGGACCGTTCTAACGTACTTTATGTAGGAACAACATTTACAAATAATGGAGAATACAGGCACGACGTTCCAGCTATATCCAGTCGCGACCTTATGACGTTGCAGCTGGCGCAGTTTACGTTTTCTAAACAAAGCTTAATACAAATAGATGTTAAATACAGGGACAATTTTCTTGTGCAATATGTGTATGGGTTCAATGCAAGTGACTATGCCTATTTTCTCATCATACAGAAGCATTCTCATCTCGCTGGCAATGAAGAACTTGGATATGTGTCCCGCTTGGCTCGTACTTGTGTAAATGATGATAATTACAGTAGTTACACAGAAGTCACATTAGAATGTAATGTTCGTGAAGAAACAAGTGTTGGTAAGAGTGAAATTGTCAATTATAACTTAGTTCAAGATGCAAAAATTGCTAGGGCAGGAGTTAATTTAGCAAATCAGTTAGGAATCGAGACAGGTGATTCTATCTTAGTAGCATCTTTTAGTCCATCAAAAGGAATATCTAATGAACCTACTGCTAAGTCAGCTATTTGTGTATATTCATTGCAAGAGATAGAAATTAAGTTTAATGAAAATGTTCACATGTGTTTCAATGGCAGCACTAAGGCTCGCAATATGGGCTACATATCAGGTATGATATCAGATGGTAAGTGTCCCAGTGTTGGTTCCACAGGAAATATTCTTAATTTTTGTGAAGTAGGTTTAAAAATAAGCGGTCTCTATCCTATTAAAGCTACTTCAGTGATATATTGGAATGATACTTTAATAACTTCTGTAACCATGTCTGTGACAGGTCTGCATACGGTTGCCTTTTTGGGGACTAGTGAAGGTATAATTAAAAAAGTACTTATAGATGCAGATAAGGCTTTAGAGTACTCCAGTGATGTCCTTATTCCTGGTCAGAAAATTCTTCCAGATACTACTTTGTCTCCTTATGGAAAAACTCTTTACATATTGGCCAAAAATTCTATTGTTCAAATTCCTACTGAAAAATGTGCTGATCATGGCAACTGTTCTTCATGCTTAGAATCAAATGATCCTCATTGTGGCTGGTGTTCTTTAGAAAAACGATGTACTGTCCAAAATATGTGTCAAAAAGGTACTCAAAGTGCACCAAGATGGTTATCTCAATATACTGGCCAACAGTGCATTGATTTTGAACAAATTTTACCTGACCGAATATCAATGTCAGAAATAACAAATGTTCAGTTAATAATTAGAACTTTGCCAGAACTTCCATTTGGAGCTAAATATAAATGTGTTTTTGGTAATGCTCCTGCAATAGATGCAGCTGTAACATCAAATGGTCTTGCATGTCCAACGCCTGATATAAAACATAGACCGAAAATACCTCAAAACCAAGATCATATATATGTACCCCTTTCAGTTCACTCATCAGAAACAAACAAAGATTTTGTTTCTCGTAATTTTGCCTTCTATGATTGTTCAAAACACATAACATGTCACACATGTATCATGAGTGAGTGGGCCTGCAACTGGTGTATTTATGATAACAAATGCACCCATGATATATCTGTATGCCAAAGAACAATTATAAGTGGTGAGAATAATCCTACCAAGTTATTGAACCACGGCATTGGTCACTGCCCAAGAATAAGGCAATATAAAAAACCAATTTTGTTGCCAAACAATGTACCAAAAGAACTTGAACTTGAAGTTGAAAATTTGCCACATTTGCAACCTGGGCATACAGGATTTCAATGTATTGTTAGTATTGAATTAGCTAACATGATACTGCCAGCCAGAGTTGAATCTAATCACTTTATTGTATGTGACAAAACTATGTATTCCTATGAAGAAGATGTAGGAGAATATAATATTAGTGTTAAAGTGTTTTGGAATCATAAACATTATATAGACACAATAACCATCACTTTATACAAATGTGAAATTCTTGGATCTCATAGGGATCATGCAGATTGTTCCCTTTGTATCACACGCAATTCTATATATCAGTGCACATGGTGTGGCAATTCATGTTCTTATAGTGAATCATGCTTAGATAATCCTGTTACAGAATGCCCTAAACCTAGGATTGATATGATAAAACCATTAAGTGGCCCTATTGAAGGTGGAACATTAGTAACTATAGAAGGTAGTAATTTGGGACTAAGAGTTGAAGAAGTAACTGGAAAAGTTAGAATTGGAGATGTACTGTGTGAAATTGTAGACTTTGAGGTATCTGTAAGTATAACATGTAAGACAGGTCCATCTAATGTTTCCGTTGTAGCACCTGTTATAGTAGAAAATGATGCTGGTTATACTGAATCCTCTGTGTTGTTCAGTTATAAAAATATAAAATTACAAGGTATTTATCCTTCCTTAGGACCTGTATCAGGAGGCACACAATTGGCTATTGGTGGTCAACATTTAAACATTGGATCAACAATTTCAGCTTATCTAGATGAGTTGTCATGTTCTGTTAATAAAACCCAAACATCAAATAGTAGACTAATATGCATTACGCCTAAAGCTAGTTCACCACGCATTGTTCACACATTGACTGTGTCTATTGACAATGCAAATAGAACTTTACATGGAGATTTATTTAATTATACAGCAGACCCTACAATTATGGAAATAAAACCATTGAAAAGTTTTGTTTCAGGTGGAAGAATGATAACAGTTCATGGTACTAATTTACATACTATACAAAAACCTCTTATGAAACTTTATTACTCAAATGAAGAAATTCCAGTTAACTCTTCAACATGTAGTGTGCTTAATTCAAATCAGATGGAATGTCCCAGTCCAGCTATAAATAAAAAATATTACGATATAATACAGGCCACTAAATCTCAAACAAGTACTCCACAAGTAGCTATGAAGGTGGGATTTGTGATGGATAATGTAGAAACAATGCATGATTTGGAAAAATATTTCAATCCACCTAGAACTCATATGGTTTTTGTTGAAGATCCCCATGTTTATCAATTTCCTAATCAAATCAAATTGTATAAAGGTGACCCATTAGTCATTGAAGGAGAAAATCTCATTAGAGCGAGTGATGAGTCCGATGTAGTTGTAACTATTGGAACTCAACCATGCAATGTTACAAGTCTTACTATGCAACAATTATTGTGTACCCCACCAGAAGTTCAACCTACTAATACAGACGAAAATGGTTTTCAGATTACTGATATAAACTTACCTTTAGTAGTTGTAAAGATTGGTAAGAATTTACGATTCCCTATTGGATATTTACATTATGAGCTTTTAAGGAATTACAATTTTCCACCAGAAGCCATAGCAGGTATTGCTGCAGGAACATTTTTCTTAGTTCTTATATTCATGATTGTTTTGGTTATGTATAGAAGAAGGAGCACAAAAGCAGAAAGAGAATATAAACGAATTCAGATACAAATGGACACGTTAGAAAGCAATGTTCGATTGGAATGTAAATTAGCATTTGCAGAGCTTCAAACTGATATGTCTGATTTGGCAGCAGATTTGGAACATTCTGGTATACCCACCTTAGATCACGTAAATTATGTCATGAAAGTATTTTTTCCTGGTGTTTCTGACCATCCTATACTGAATGTTCAACGCCAGTTTATAAATACACCACGAACAAATTATGACGCAGCAATGATACAATTTGAGCAGCTTTTGAATAATAAATGTTTCCTTCTGTCATTTATAGACACATTAGAGGCTCAGAAATCTTTTAACATTAGAGACAAAGTAAATGTTGCATCATTGTTAATGGTTATTTTAATGGGAAAGATGGAATATGCTACAGATATATTGAAGTCACTACTTTTGCGCCTCATTGATAAATCAGTTTGCACGAAACATCCACAACTAATGTTAAGAAGAACAGAAAGTGTAGTTGAAAAAATGCTTACAAATTGGATGGCCTTATGTATGTATTATTATTTAAAAGACTATGCAGGCTCATCATTATTTTTGTTATTTAAAGCAATTAAACATCAAATTGAAAAGGGCGTAGTTGATGCTATAACCCATGAAGCTAGATATTCTTTATCAGAAGAAAAGCTTTTAAAAGAACAAATAGACTACCAAGTTGTAACTTTACACATAGTGCAAGATGATTTTGATGATAAAGTTCAGTGCAAAGTTTTAGATTGTGATAGTATATCGCAAGTTAAATCTAAAATATTGGATGCTTTATTTAAAAATACTCCTTTCAGTATGCGACCTTCCGTCCATGAAGTTGATTTAGAATGGAGACATGGAAGAGGCGGCCATGTCACTCTTCAAGATGAAGATCTTACAACGAAAACTCTAAATGGCTGGCGTAAATTAAATACTTTAGCTCACTATGGAGTTAAAGAATCTGCCGTCATGTCCTTAATTTCGCGACAAAACGACAGTTTTAATACCCCATATAAAATTCCATGCAAAAATTGCACAGGCATTTATTGTTCAAATTCCCACATTAGGGTATACAAAAGTGATATAAGTGACCAAAATGTACACTACTATCATTTGGTTAAACCTATTGAGTACCAACACATTGTGAATAAAACTTCAGAACACAGTCACAAAGCCATTCCAGAAATATTTCTCACCAGACTTCTCTCCACTAAAGGTACCGTTCATAAGTTCGTCGACGATTTCTTCGGCACGATTTTGACGGTAAATGAAGTTTTACCGCCAGCCGTTAAATGGCTTTTCGATTTATTTGATGACGCTGCCAGAGTACACGGCATAATTAACCCTGAAGTCGTCCATGCATGGAAATCTAACAGTTTGCCTTTAAGATTTTGGGTCAATCTCATAAAAAATCCAGATTTCATATTTGATATTAACAAAACCTCGACAGTAGATTCCTCTTTATCTGTGATTGCTCAAACATTTATGGATGCTTGTTCTTTAACAGAACACCGACTGTGTAAAGACTCGCCATCCAATAAATTACTTTTTGCAAAAGACTTGCCGACCTACAGAGAAATGGTTATACAATTTTATCAAGCCGTCTCTCAATTACCTCAAGTATCCGACCAAGAGCTAAGTACCTCTATGCAGCAGCTTTCAGTTGAACAACTCAATGAATTTGATACTCTATCAGCTTTAAAAGAGTTGTACATCTATGTCAGTAAATATAGAGAACAAATTATATTAGGCTTAGAAAACAAAATGCACTTAGCTCATAAATTAGATAATGTAGCGTGCACTTTGGAAGGTGATCCTGCAGCTGTATGCTGACTATATGATAATATAAGTTACGATTTAATTACATTCACATAATTTATTTATAAAACAGAAATTTTGTACAAAGAGCTTTAATTTATTTTGAAAAATACTCAGATATAACCCATGTGTAAAAAGACTGTAAAATATCAGTTTTAAAGCTGTATTTTTTTTAGATGAATATTAAGAACATTATCAGCACCATAACATTTTAAAACATTTTTGATATTGTTTAGTTTCTAATCAAGATTCCCCCTTACAAACAAAATTTTATACAAATATTTTTTCTCCCAGTGGCCATATTTTATTATCTGTGTACCCGTATGCCATTTTACTTTGGTAGGTTAAAATTAAAAGTATTATAAAGTATCAGAAATCAATGTTAAGTCTTATGATTTCCTAAAATGTTAGATCTGACACTGATATTAAGTTAATTGTAAATTTATTCATGTATGCTGCTAAAATACTTAATATTGATGTTTATTAATGTAAGACGTATGTGTAAAGAGAATAGTGTAAGAAAAATGTTGTGATATTTGTATTTGGAATAATTATAACTCTGATCTTTTTTATGCTTCATTAAGTTTCTCATCACTCAATTAAATATCAATGTGTTTTATTTTATAACATTTTCATATTTATTATTGTAATAAAGTTTTATTTTATTAATAATCCTATTCATATTTTGTGATAATTATGTTAATGGTCTAACATTATTTTATTTTTCTAATAATTGGGATTTCACATAATTTTAAATAGCTTTGAAAGGTGAAAATTTGGTATTAAAAAGTATTATTTAATTTGATGATTTTGTAAAACTCAAAGTTCAACCTACTAATATAAGGATTTAAATGATAATTTTTTAAATTGATCTCTATATATTGCTCAACACTATTCAAATTTTTAGCACTTGGTTTTTCTCTATTGATAATTGGTTTCAATATCATATAATATTTTTTAAGGATATCATTATAATATTCCATTTACAAAGTAATTTAAGATTAGTTTTAACTTGTTAGAGTTTAAGGCATCGTAAATTCACCCGTCTCTTAAAAATTTTATATAATTGACTTAGAAATATACTTATTTATCAAATTTTTTGTAATGATTAATTTAATTATGAATGGAAAAATTGAAACAAAATGTGTTTTATTTTTATCACATTTATTAGGCCTGTACTTAAAACAGATATAATAAATAAATGACCAAAGAAACATTTAAATTAAAAATAATCATTATTTTGTATACATACATTACGGCCAACAACAACAGTGAGGAGGACATTAATAATTTCTTGTATCATTATATAAGTTGACAACAATATCTATAAAAATAGCTAAATACCGAAGTAATTGAGGCTCCCATAACACTAGTACCGTTTTAATACCAACAATATTATAAGGTAATAAATGCATGTTTGAATTGATGTCACATTCTTAAGGGCAGTGTATGCCGCCTGAGGCTTATTGGCAGCCAATGTAATGGGAGCTTAAAGCTATTCCGGTACACATCACACATCATCAATTCAACACAGTCATACAAAAAATCACAACTAAAACATTTTATTGGTATTCCAATAGCCATGGTTTTCTACTTTTGTAACTATGAACACACATTGTGCACAATAAATGATGGATCATCATTATGTGTTACACACTATCGCAAATTTAGAAAGATATTTATTAATCTTTAAAGAAACAGTACTATTTTTTAAATAAACAGTTATATTTTTCATAATTTCCATTTAATACAGATACTTATCATTCACAGACCATAATAGATTTGAGATTAGTTACTAGAATGATAGAATGACGTAATTGAGGCTGTGAGAGCAACAAGAGCCTCTGCAAAGTTGAAATTTTTAGATATACAAAATTCAAACCATTCATGCTCTCAAATTATTATCAATAAGTCGTAATGCAATCAATAGCCTTTTTTTCATCCCACCTCCCAATAAATCAAGATGTTATTATTAAGTCGTGTTGCTTGCAAAGACAACAATAATATATGTGTATGATGTAGAAAACACCATTGACTTGATTTAGCAAAATTAATTATATTTTTGTTAGACTCTTGTTCCTCTCGCAGTTTCATTATAATTATATTTGGTATGACATGAGATTACAAATGAAGGAATTTAATATTATTTGTACATTTTTATTGTTTACGTATTGATGATGACAATTAGGTAAATATATACGAAAGTTTTTATTTCAATGGCGGCATTTTTTTTTTCAAATGCTTGCTTTGTTTTATACAAATAAATGAATAAAGGTTGCAATGCACAGCCATAAAATGCTTTTGTACCGAGTCAAAAATTGTTACTCATGTCTAAAAAGTAATACTCAAAGTGTAATTCTGATTACATTGTACAAAAATTAAAATATTAATTTTGTAGATTATAAACAAACAAAGTGAAAGCAGAGTTTAGTGGAACACATAATTTGTATTTTGTGCTTTGTTTCATATTTGTACTACAGAATTGAAAAATGGTAACATAATAA
>JAPEIZ010000004.1:1494438-1508242 GCA_026122275.1 Junonia oenone
TAACGTAAATAGCAATCGCTGTGCGAAATGCATTCACAATAGTATTGACTACTATCGTTTTAGATCTATTAGCATAATTGGAAAGTTTAAATATGTTGATAAGAACAATTTTATATATATATATGGAATCTTATATAGTCTCCTTTCTAATACAGAGCTATTCATCAATTTTCATCTGATTTTTAACTTATTATGTTGAATAATAACTCTATGCCGTCTTTGAAGTCTTATTTTTGAGAGTTTGTCAAATATATTTTTATATAATAATATTTTACTTTGCCTATTTTATGTACATACAAGTATGTACAATTATTGTACATAGGTATACAAGTATACAGTAAAACCTGGTGAAGTGAGACATCACGGGTCTGCAATGTAATTTCACTTATTCCATTTACCCAGTGCCTCTGAACCTCTGATATCCAGGTAAAAATAAATAGCTGCCTCATTTACAGAAGTTTCCATTAATAGATTGTAGAATAAGAATAAGTAAACAAACAAGCAAAACGATGTTATTACAGTCACGGAAGTTTATACATAATGTATTCGTAACATTAATCCACTGTCTCAGTTATAGAGGTAATCGGAAGGATGAATCCCAGATATAAAGGTTTGCTTCGTCCCACTAACAGGACTAATAAGTTATGGAGTTTACTTACTGATCTACGTTCCACTTAACCAAGTTTCACTGTAGGTATACATATTTGAAATATTTCGTCAAGAAGTTGCCTTTCTTATGATAACACAGGATGATTGTCTCAATTAAACGTTTTTTTGGCTAGGCATTTACTCATAGTCTGTCATAGTAATCTTAGGCAGAGATAATATAGCCAGTGGTATTCTGATTATTATTAAGACTCTTCTAATACTTCATAATTCAAAATGAGATCAGAAGATTAGTCGCTAAGATGGAACACACGTAAATACAAACATAGGTACATACATAACATACATATGCATTACACTAAAACCATAACCCTTCTCTTTGATTTTGCCATAGTTAGGTAAAACACTCGCTTTTCCATTTTATTACATATATACCTATATTAGACTAGCTGACCCGGCAAACGTTGTTTTGCGATATAAAATACCCCCTACCCCTAAATGAAAAATAGATGTTGTCCGATTCTCAGACCTACTCAATACAGTGAGCACTAAGAAACGATTAAGTCTCGGAGGAATATGGGAACGAAAACTATATCTTATATATATATAAGATATTGTATTCGATTACCTTTATTTGTGATAAAATAACAATCATTAGACTAAAAGAAAAATTTATGTTTTAAAACTCAAAATCATTTCTTACGGTACTCTTTATAAGTATTTTTTTTATATATATTATACATATGATAATATATTATACATATAATATTATATATATTATACATCCATGAGGTCAAAGTTACCCATGCCCTTGTTTTTTAATTTGTTTACGATTTTTGTTACTACATATATGCGTCACTTAATGTTTCTATGGACGACAGTGCAATCTTAACATATTTTATTTATATTGCTTATTTACACAATTATTCAATATTTCTAATAACCCCTTGTTAAATGCACAAAGTATTTTTTAATAAAAATGTTCTTTTCTGTTACAGGGACAATGTATATAGAAACCCTACCGCTCGTGGTTTGGACGCTCTTACTAACAACGACACATGTAAGTACCAGTACTTTTGTTTTTAGCTTATTAAGGGTAAATCTAAGGATTGATTTATAGACAGGTTCATTTTGGTTTGTTTGTTAGTAAATAAACCTGTTTCGACTGTACCTACATATGTGTCAAATAATTACATGTTGGTACCTTACGTAGTATTGTATACTCTTTGGTTGGTACGTAAACAATAATTGTGTCAAAAAACATTGTGTGTATTTGGGAAAGTAGAAATTAAAAAACGAATACGACCTTATAAAGTTTTATTGCATTATACATAGAAGATGTATGTTGACCTGGTACCTGTTCTGTGTTCGCACGTTTGTGTTAGGGACCATTGACCGTTGTCATTGACATAGCGTGCCGAAGCGTGAATGCAACTATACTAGTACTAGTAATGTAGAAATAACTCTGTCCGTTTGTATCACAACTACATCAATTTGAATAACATTTATGGAAAGGTCTGAATAGGATTTCAGGTTCAATGATCTGTGTAATCAATTAAAAAAAAAATATTTTTTAATATATAAATATTATGTATAAATATATTGTATGTAATGATTTTAATGATTTATTTCTGCAGGTAGCGACGCAAAACCAATATGGAATAGGTTTAGGAATAAAACGAGAAGTATTTTTCTTAAATTTAGAAGACGGTTACTTCGGTTGCCAAGTTAACGAATCCACACAAATATTACAATTGTATGAATTATCGAAATTATGCGACGGTGTACCTGATTGTTATCAGGCATCCGACGAACTTAGAACAGAATTAAAATGCACAGGTATGTCAATTTGTACTAAACTATTATTATATTATGATGTATTGATTAACTTTAATTTTTACAATGCATTGTTCTATTATTTCATTTTTAAGTAAAGGGTTAAGAGTTTAAATGATTTAATCATAATTTTAGATGATTGTACCAAAGACGACGGAGCGCGTTGTATAAATGGCGCCTGTCTAAACGGTGTTTGTTACTGTAACGATGGGTATGGCGGCTGTAACTGCCAGGAACTTGGTAAGGATTCATATTTATTACTCGAATGAGATTAAAATAATTTGTAGAAGAGTTATTTATTAATATTTTATATATTTTTAGACGTGAATGAATGCAAAGACAGGCCGTGTGATGTATTTGCTCACTGTACAAACACCGTTGGTAGCTTTCAATGTTCCTGTTTTCCCGGATATGTGGGCGATGGCTTTACATGCAAAGGTAAAATACATTTTAAGAAACGGCTACCTTACGACATATTTTTTTTTTGTTAAAATACAATACGAAAAGTAATAATATTATTAATATAAAAATATTTTATTATTTAGACATCAACGAATGCGAGGATCCAGCAATCTCTGCGCGATGTGTAAAGAATGCTGAGTGCTGTAACCTGCCAGCTCATTTTATTTGCAAATGTAATCGGGGATTCGAAGGTGACGGAGAAGAAGAATGCCGAGGTACATTGATGACATAGATTTTACTCATTTATTATATTTACTTACATTTAATTTATTGGTATTATATACTGATTTGTCTGATCCATAGATATTGATGAATGTCAACGACCCGGTGCTTGTGGTGCTAATGCGATTTGTCAAAATTACCCGGGAAACTATACTTGCGCATGTAAATCTGGATATACTGGCAATCCTTTCGATGGAGTAAGTTTATCTATTGATTCATAATAACATTAAGATAATCCTTTATATAAACTTTATAACAACAGAAATTATTGTGTTATCGAGATTTAGGTAATAATAACATCTAGTATTAAATATTATAAAGCGATTAGTTGGTAGTAATGCAATGCTAACGTATGCGGCGTGTGTCAGTGCGTGGACGTGGACGAGTGCAGCAGCGTCGGCGCGTGCGGCGCGGGCGCGCTGTGCCGCAACGTGGAGGGCGGCTACGAGTGCAGCTGCCCGGCCGGCAGCGAGGGCGACCCGCGCGTCGCTTGCCTCGATCACGACCAGTGCTCGCGCTCACCGTGCGGCCGCGACGCGCTCTGCGAGAACCTGCCCGGCGCCCACCGCTGCTCCTGCCCGCCCGGCTTCCACGGCGACCCCCAAGTGCAGTGCACCGGTAAGCCCTCTAGCCGACGCGCCAGTAGGTCTCACCCGTCTAACCTATCGTCCGTTCGGACTAACGCTTCTTGTATTTCTAATATCTCAGCTCGAAACGAGCCGAGCACTACCGCTGTGGACGCGCGGTAGCCTTTCGCTTCTACTAATCTAACAGATCACAACAGTAATAATATCATTTTGTAGACTAATAAATTTTCAGTATTAAGAGAATGGAGTATCATCGGAGCGTTTCGGTATCTCGATAATTTCCTGATGTACGACAGAGGAAATTTGTCTATCGTTTGGTACTTCTTTATATCGAATTTTTCACATGCGGAGCTGGATCTATTTATTCTCTTCAGGACTCTTCTATTTCTGTCGTTAGGTACATATGAACCGCTCGTGTGCTTGCCCTTTCTTCTTCGTAGTAGCCTGTGTACCTACTGGGTGCGTATACGATTTGCAATGTAAGCGCAGATGGTGCGTGTAATAAGTCGTAAGTTATTTGTTGTACCAGACGTAGATGAGTGTAAGAGTAGCGAGGCGGTGTGCAGCGAGCACGCCGTGTGCACCAACACTGTCGGAAGCTTCGTGTGCACGTGCAAGCCGGAGTACACCGGAGACGCGCGAGCGGCCGGCGGTTGCATTGACGTGAACGAGTGCGAAACGATGGAACATCCATGTGGATTGCATGCCACGTGTGAGAACACTGACCCAGGATATAATTGTCTATGTCCTCAAGGCTTTCGTGCAAAACCAGACCCTCAAATTGCCTGTGAACAGGTATGATAAAAACAATTCTCGTTTCTTATTTGTGTATTTTGTTGTCGTTACTCACGCAATCATTTTTTCAGGTGGACGTAAATACATTATGTAAATCCAATTTTGATTGCACTAATAATGCAGAATGTATTGAAAATCAATGTTTCTGTAAAGAAGGTTTTGATGCAAAAGGATCAGTTTGCGTTGATGTCGACGAATGCAACAATAGCACTATATGTGGCGAAAATGCATTATGTATTAATACTCTAGGAAGTTATAAATGTGAATGTAATGTTGGCTACATAGGTTCTCCACCTAAAGTTACATGTCGGGCACCCTGTGAAGATGTCCAATGCGGTGAACACTCTTATTGTAAGCCAGATGGCATAGAGGCCTATTGTGTGTGCGAAGAAGGCTGGACTTTTGATCCTAATGACATAGCCGCTGGATGTATAGACATTAATGAATGCGATACTTCACTTGGAATAACAGGACGATGTGGATATAATGCACATTGTTCAAATACTTTAGGAAATTACATTTGTACTTGTCCTGAAGGCTATACCGGCGATGCATACCATGAATGCTTAGATATTAACGAGTGCCTTTCAGACAATATATGTGGTATAGGAGCTAACTGTATTAATCACGAAGGGTCATTCGCGTGTGAATGTCCCGAAGGTACCGTAGCAGATCCTGAACCTACTGTGAGATGTTCTGAAATTCTTACATGTACAAATGATAAAGATTGTCCCGGAAACGCTGTTTGTGACTCAAAAAAGAAATGTTTATGTCCTGAACCAAATGTTGGAAATGAATGTAGACGTAAGTACATAACAGTTTTTTTTTATATATTTAAATTTTTTAGACAACTTATTACCCATACATCTTGTTTATTTATATAAACCGGGGCTTTTAGTAATTTCAAAATTTTCTTTTCATAGATCCATGTGAAACAATCCACTGTGGTAGTAATTCAGAATGTCTTTTAAGTGAATATGAAGCTCAATGCACGTGTCAAAGTGGATTTACAGGAAATCCTTTATCTCCTATTGGCTGTCAAGATATAAATGAATGTGCAGTAAATCCTTGTGCATTAGGAGCCGTCTGTAAAAATTTTCCGGGTCATTTTGAATGCGAGTGTCCAGGCAATTTCAGTGGAGACCCGTACATAACCGGCTGTATCGTCAACAAAATATCTAGCAAATGTAGTCACGTTAATCCATGCCCACCTGGAGAGCAATGTATTATGCATGAGGGTGAAAACGTTTGTGTATGTACTCAAGGATTTTCTCGAAGTGCAGAAACAGGTGTATGTGAAGATATTAATGAATGTACACAGCTCGGAAGAACTCCATGCGGATTAAATGCTATATGTAAAAACCTACCGGGTAGTTACGAGTGTAAATGTCCACCGGAATATAGTGGTAATCCTTACAAGCTTTGTGAAATATGTGATGACATCAGTTGTCAATGTCAGCCTCCATACAAAATCGTTGACGGAAAATGTGTTCTATCGGGTTGCTCACCAGACAACAAATGTGGCAAAGGAGCCGAATGTATCGTTATTGCAGACGGAGTTAGTTACTGTGCTTGCCCTGCTGGGTATTCTCAAAGCGTTGATGGTTCATGTGAAGACATCAATGAATGTACTTTTGGTCAACCGGTGTGTGGCTTCGGGGCAGAGTGCATAAACACTGTCGGATCTTACTTATGCAAATGTCCGCCAGGCTATGGTAAAGATTCAATATCAGGTCACTGCAGTCTAAATCAAAAACGATGCATTAGTGACTCGGATTGTTTTGCTAATGAAAAATGTATTCAACCAGGAAACTGTATATGTCCACCACCATTTTATTTAGATGTAACAGACGGACAAAAATGTAAAAGTCCATGTGAAAGATTTGTTTGTGGTATTAATGCAAAATGCACCCCCAGCGATCCTCCAAAATGTATGTGTATGCCTGGATTTGAAGGTGATCCTTATACGGGTTGTACAAATAGAAATGAGTGTGACAGTGCTCCTTGTGCGTACGGTGCAATTTGTCACGATGAAAAGGGTGGATATAAATGTAGTTGCCCGCAAAATATGGCCGGAGATCCGTATAAATTAGGATGTGAGTATATTTATTAATTACAATGCATCAATATGAATAAAATATAAATTTTAAATAGTATTAAAAAATAAGTTTTGTTTTGATTGAATATCGAAAAATATCCGTTATTTTTGTTCGTTATTTTATGAGGCAAACGTAAATTTTGAGCTTTATGCAATTTCAACAAAATGTTTTAGGTACCGAAGAACAAGGTATCTTACCGAAGCAGTTGTGTAGCAAAAGTAGTCAATGTCCCAACAATCTAGCATGTTTAAATAACTCTTGTGTATCTCCCTGCACAACTGTGTCCTGTGGGCCTAATGCCTTTTGTGAAGTAGAGAATCATGCTGCTTGGTGTCGATGTAATCCTGGGTATACAAAACCCGAAGGCGGAAAATGCATATCTGGTAAGTTAATTAAAATTAAAACATGCTTTATGAATTTGATATTTTGACGACCTCCGTGGCGCAGCGGTCAACACGCCTGCCTGCGACGTGGAGGCCCCGGGTTCGATCCCCGGCCAGGTCATGATGAAAACGATCTTTTCCAGGTCAACCTGGGTCTTGGATGTATATCTATATATGTATCTATTATAAATTTAGTATCGTTGAGTAGGTATCCCATAACACAAGTCTCGAACTAACTTTGGGGCTAGCTCAATCTGTGTGATTTGTCTGTTTATATTATATTATTATATATTTGATTTGAAATGAAATAAAATTATTATTTTTTATATTTAAGGGTGTGATCACTACTCTTGTGCTTTTGGTGCACAATGTATTATATCGAAGACAGGACCTACTTGCGTTTGTCCGGAAGGAATGGTAGGAAACCCATTTCCTGGTGGTATGTGTAGAAGAGACGTTTGTGGACCAGGAGTTCCTTGTGAAGAACCGTTAACATGTATATCGGGACGTTGTAGACAACGTTGTGAAGCGATTGTTTGTGGCATCGGCGCGTCATGCGACGAAAATAGCGGTCGTTGTGTTTGCAATACATTTTTTGTTGGAAACCCAGATTTATTGTGTATGCCGCGTAAGTATTATTTTTATTATTTAAATATTAAATACATAATAACTCTTTTTTATAAAAACATTTTCTTTCAGCTGTTGCTCCTCCAAGCTGTGAGCCACAATGTGGACAAAATGCGCATTGTGTTTATGGACAAACAAATGTATGTAAATGTGACAAGGGCTTTACAGGCAACCCTTATCATAAATGTGTTTCGCGTAAACAAGTAACTTGTGCGACTGCTTCTTGTGGAACAAATGCAGTTTGTCAGCAAACGAAATCACACGTTGAATGCTTATGTCCTCCGGGTTATGTTGGTAATCCAAATTTGCAATGTATTGACATTGACGAATGTAGATCAAGACCTTGTGCTGAAAACGCTATTTGTATCAACACTCCGGGAAGTTACAGTTGTATTTGCAAAAGTAAATATGTTGGCAATCCATACGAGTTATGCACTCAACTTTCAATTTCTAAATGCGTAGATGGATCTATTTGTTCGTGCTCTAAAAATACAACATGCCCAAAAGGCTACGTTTGTGAAAATTCAAAATGTATTGATACATGTGATTCTAAAATTTGTGGACCCAAATCAATCTGTGAAGAAGGAAAATGTGTTTGTTTAACTGGTTACACTGGTAATCCAAATAATCTCGTGCAGGGCTGTAGGCCTGATAACAAATGTGTAATCGATAACGATTGTAAAGACTCTGAAATTTGTTTTCAAATTGGAAAGAATATTCGTAAATGCGTTGACTCCTGCAGTAAAATTCAATGTGGACCAAATTCTTTATGTGTCAGTTCTAATCATCAAGCTCATTGTATTTGTGCAGAAGGGTACATAGGAAAACCAAGTGATATAAAATCAGGTTGCCATTTGCAACCAAGAGAACCTAGTGAAGTAGAATGTAGCACAACTAGTGATTGTACAGAGCCACTGATTTGTGTATCTTTAGATGACGGTACTCACAAATGCCTTGATTTATGTTCAACAATAGCTTGTAGCGCAAATGAAATTTGCAAAGTTATAAATGATAATGCGCGTTGTGAGTGCAAAGATGGATTTCTCTGGGATCCAGTTAATTCTATGTGTGAGCAACCAACAACTCCTAATTGTGAATCGGATGAGGATTGTGAAGATAATAAATCGTGCCAAAAAGATGTACTCGGAGTGAATAAATGCGTTGATAACTGCTTAGTATTTACCTGTCCACAAAATTCCAAGTGTGTTACAAAAAATCACAAGAGCCAATGCCAGTGTTCGATAGGTTTTGTAGGAAATCCCAACGATCGTGATGGTTGTTTACCATTTGATAAAAATGAATGCACAAATGACGCTCAGTGCAAAGAAAGTGAAATATGCAAGAGTATTGGGAATTTAAAGAAATGCATACCTGCTTGTCAACAAATGGTTTGTGGGCCAAATGCCATATGTATTACAAACAATCACGTTGCAAAATGTCAGTGTCCGTTAGGACCATTTACGGGTAATCCCAATGACTTAGAAATAGGATGCCAATCTGTCCCTTGTGTTTATAACATAGACTGCTTAGATCATGAGTTGTGTAACCGTATGACACACAAATGCATAAATGTATGTGCGGAAGACAGTTGTGGAGAAAATGCAGTATGTATAGCGGAAAATCATAAGTTTAAATGTCAATGCCTTACTGGGTATTCGCCGGATCCTTTACCTGAAATTAGTTGCAGAAAAATGGAATTGTGTAACCCGAATCCTTGTCACCCTTCTGCTTTATGCGAACCACTACTTTCAACATATGTTTGCAAATGTCCAATTGGTTATGTGGGCGATCCAATAAAGGAAGGATGTAGGAAACAAGGTGAATGCCCGAGAGGAGATATTGATTGTCAACTTGAATCTACATGTGTTGAAGGCCGATGCATCAATCCATGTGAAGGGGCATGTGGGATAAACTCTTTATGTAAAATTGTTGATAGAAAAGCAATTTGTTTATGTCCCAATGGATATGAAAGTTCACAAGATGGTAAATCGTGTAAGAAAAAAATAGTCGCGTGTCTAAATGAATTGGATTGTGATGGTGATATTTGCCACAATGGTCAATGCTTTTCGGCTTGTAGAAATTCCAGTCATTGTGATCCTGGAGATGTATGTCTTAAAAACTACTGTATAACGCAATGCAATAGACATTCTCAGTGTGGAATAGGACAAGCATGTGTTGAAGGACAATGTTTAATTGGTTGTAGAAATAATGAAGATTGTCCTAACGAGGAGTCGTGCATAAATAACAAATGTATAAATCCGTGTCAGGCTGCTCGAGCTTGTGGTCCGAATGCAATATGTACAAGGATCAATCATAGTACCAGATGTGATTGTCCTCAAGGATTTGAAGGATCTCCGACACCTCAACAAGGTTGCATACGAAAACCATCAACGTGCACTCGAACATCACAGTGTCCTCCAGATCATATGTGTATAGGTTTGCTTTGCCAGGTTCCTTGTCAGGATAATTCAAACTGTGCGATAGGAGAAAAATGTCATGATAATAAATGTCACAAAATTTGTCACACTAGCAGTAATTGTTTACACGGAGAACATTGTAGCGCTGGAACATGCATACCTGGATGTAAAAGCAATTCAGACTGCTTAGATAAACAAATTTGTATTTCAAATGAATGCAAATGTGAGCCAGGATTTGAAGTTGTAAACGGCGAATGCTTAAATACTGACGAATGCATTAACAATCCATGTCATCCATCAGCTCAGTGTATTGATACTGCTGGTTCTTTCAAGTGCGTTTGTCCTACAGGAGCAATAGGAGATCCTTATAAAACAGGTTGCTTATTACCAAATCAATGCAGACAGGACAACCAGTGTGAAGATTCTCTCGCTTGTATTAGAGGAAAATGTTTGAATCCCTGTCAGAGTAATGTTTGTGGGTTTAATGCTATATGTACAGTTAACAAACATAGGACAAGTTGTGCTTGTGAAAAAGGTCACCTTGGAAATCCATTTGATAAAAAAGTTGGCTGTTTTAAAGTAGAATGCTTACAAGATTCAGATTGTTCTCAAGATAAATATTGTAATCTTCGAAGTAATAAGTGCTCTGGTAAGTAAATCATACATTTTTAATTTATTTAATTTATAAATATCTTTTATATTATATCATACCGGTTTTATTACTAAAATTACATTATTTTTTAGATAAATGTGAAGAAAGTATATGTCAAGGTGGAAAATGCAATATTGAAGATCATAAAGTTAACTGCGTTTGTGCCCCAGGGTTTGCATTAGAAGGCAACAAATGTAAAGATATTAATGAGTGTCTTAAAAATCCATGCCCTATGAATGCAATCTGCAAAAATACAGACGGATCTTTTACCTGTAGTTGTGTTAATGGCACTATCTTAGACACAGATAGTGGCAACTGTAGAATACCAGGAGAATGTTTAAGTGACAATGATTGTTCTCTTGAAACAAAATGCTTTAATAACCATTGTGTCAATCCCTGTGATAAGTCAACTTGTGGTATTAATGCCGTTTGTACGGTATTTAAACATGAGCCAATATGCGAATGTAAACAAGACAGTCAGGGTGATCCATATAAGGAATGCATTAAGCCTGAGTGTGTTAAAGATTCTGATTGTTCAAACGAAGAAGCATGTACCAATAATATATGTCAAAATTCATGTAGTATACCCCGCGCTTGCGGTAAAAATGCTAATTGCTTGTCGAGAAACCACATTGGCCATTGTTCTTGTGCATCAGGCTATACTGGTGATCCTGTACTTGGTTGTGTACCTATCCAATATTGTTCCGATGACAGTAGGTGCTCTTCGGGCACAAAATGTCGGGATAACCTTTGCGTTGGTAAGTTGATTTGATAGTTTTTGATATATTTATTATATGGTTTTAATTATTTTGTGTAAAATAAAGATTGTTTTTGCAGGCATATGCCAGAACTCAAGAGACTGTTATGACGATCAAACTTGTATTCAAGGAACATGTAGATTGACATGTGTTTCAAATGACTCATGTCCTGATTCTTATTTTTGTGCTAATAGAATATGCACTAAAGATATTAAATGTAACTCTAATGACGATTGCGCTGATGATGAACAATGTGAACGAAATATTAACGGTGTTCCAAAATGTGTTAAGTTATGTGAAAATCAACCATGTGGTAGAAATGCCTTCTGTACTGGTATTACTCATAAGCCTGTCTGCACGTGCAAGGAAGGCTTTCTCGGTGATCCTGTAAAAGGATGTGAGAAAAAGGAATGTGATAGTGATACAGATTGTAGTGAAGATAAATTCTGTGATAATAATATGTGTAAAATTGCATGCCTATCTGATAACAATTGTGGAGAAAATACAATTTGTTCTTCCGAAAATCACAGACACGTATGTTATTGTCAACCTGGTTTTACTGGAGATCCAATTAAAGGATGTAGTGAAATTAATTGGTGTGAAATTAAACCTTGTGGAAATGGCGCTGAATGTGTAAGCACCAGAAGCAGTGCAAAATGCATTTGCCCTGAAGGAACTGTTGGAAACCCATACGAAGAGGGCTGCCGTAAGTCTTCAGAGTGTCGATTTAACAGAGATTGTCCTGCAGCAGCACGGTGCACCGTTATCGATGGTGTTAGAAAATGTACCGGTAAGTTAAAAATAACATGTTACATTCTTCATAAAAAATCTATTAATAAATAATGTATCATTTTTCATATAAAAAAAATACGCTATTTTCTTGTACTAATGTTAAAGATTTAATGTTTAACATCTTGTATTAATGATAAAGATTTACTATTAGTGCATTACTTTGCTTACAATATTTAATACAGTTGTTTTTATTTTACTTTAAAGATGCTTGTGATAATATTAAATGTGGACAAAATGCGGAATGTATTGCTGTTAGACATTCTGGTCAATGCAAATGCAAAGAAGGTTACATAGGAAATGGTGCTATTGAAAAAGGCTGTCGCCTTCGTGAAATAACCTGTGCAAATAAAACTGACTGCCCAGATGAACAATTTTGCCACAACGGAGTTTGCCAAGGTAACATAAATAATACTTAATTTTCACGAATATCGAGAATAGGTATACAATTTTTACTTGAAAAAAAAAACAATATTGTGCAAGTGTATAATAAAACTACTAACTTAATTTATTTATTTTAGGGCTATGTATTATTGACGAAGAATGCGAATCAAGTGAAAAATGTTATAATGGCCAATGTTTAAATCCTTGTCAAATGGAAAAGACTTGTGGTATGAATGCTATCTGTCGCACTGAAAATCATATCGTACAATGTAATTGTCCTAACAGTTTCACTGGAAATCAAGACGTGGAATGCGTTAGAAGTAAGTAACTTAGTGTAAAATACATGAAGCGTTAATAATTTTAAGCTACAAATGCTAATGTAATGTTTTTGCTTGAATACGCTTTCACGCCTCAACAACCAAAATATGCGAAGAATTTTGTTAATTCTTTTTTTTCTCAGTTCCTAGGCTCTGTGGAGGGGCGGGTGAATGTGAAGACGGTTATGTCTGTAAAGATTCTACTTGCGTTCCTCGCTGTAATAACAATGAAGAGTGTGCGCTTAATGAAAGATGCTCTCAAGGAAGTTGTTTATGTACGTACAAAAATAATAATTAATAATTAATAATTACAGTATAGTAATTTGTTTATTTATTAATTAATATTTAAATTGTTTATTTTAGTGACATGCCGCGTTGATAACGATTGTTTCCTCGGCCATATATGTTTGTCTAACAGCTGTCGATATGGATGCAGACAGGATGATGATTGTAGACAAGATGAGGTGTGCAAAAATAATTATTGTAAAAATCCTTGCGCTAGTGATATTGATCCATGCGGACCAAATGCTTACTGCTCTGTTATCGACCGTAAAGCTGTATGTTCCTGTTCAGAAGGCCTTATACCGAACCCTACAGCTAATATTGGGTGTGTGCGTACGCCATCACTATCTTGTCAAGCACATTCTGATTGTGGTGAAGGTTGGAGGTGTGAAGATAATCGGTGTCGACCAGTGTGTAGTATCGATGGATCGGAATGTTTAGAAGGAGAACGTTGTAACTCAGGCGTGTGTCGATATGCTTGCACTTCCGATGCACATTGTTCTGAAGATGAAGTTTGTGATGGACGAATTTGTGTAACTGGTTGCAGAACAGATTTACACTGCCCCAGTCATCTTGCTTGTATATCAG
>JAPEIZ010000004.1:1521925-1532618 GCA_026122275.1 Junonia oenone
ATGTAACATACTAATTTCGTATTTAACATATAACATGATAGAGTCACCCGGGACACCCAAAACACCAGAACCTTGCCATTCTGATCGAGACTGTATAGAAACAGAAGCCTGCTTTATGGGATTGTGTCAAAATCCTTGTGAATTTGACAATGTTTGTGGCATTGAAGCTAAGTGTCACCCGGTTAAACAAAGACCTATGTGCTCGTGTCCGGCTGGATATGACGGAAATCCCGCTGTTAAATGCTCTCCTAGCACATGTAAGTGTTAGGGCTATTTTAAAATCTTTTTGTAATAAATTAATTTACATATGGTAAAATTAGTAAGTAAGAGCTTATAAATTTTTTATATCTATTAGGAGAAGGTTAAGGAGCTTAATCCACCGCTACTACACTGCGGGCTTGCGGATATACAGAATCAGCCGGCACATTTCTCCCGGCACATGTAGGTTTCCTCACGAGGTTTTTTCTTCACTACCGAGCACAAGACGAATTTAAATACAAATTACGCACTTGAAAAGCTAGTGCTAGCCAGGGTTTGAACCCGCGATCATTGATGTAAAAATATATATTAATTAAAATATGTAAATATACGTGTCATACTACACAATGTAAATATTTATGTGTATATAAATGCACTTTTTTGTATTATACATAATACATTTCACTTTTACTTAGCTGGTTGCACTCGAAATGAAGATTGTCACCTGACGGAAGCTTGTATAAATGGTGCATGCCAAAACCCATGTTCTATACACAATCCATGCGCACAAAACGCTGTTTGTATAAATACAAACCATGGCTCGGACTGTAGTTGCATAGAAGGATATCAAGGAAATGGATACATCGGATGCGTACCTGGTAAGTTAATGTGAACATTTCATTTTTGTGTAATGTTTTATGATAATTAGGTATTACTATTTGCATATTTTGTTTTAGTTGTTAATTCCCATTCAATATGTCAATATAATGAAGATTGTCCACCAGAGTTGCTTTGTGACAGATTAAATAGAGTTTGTATTAATCCTTGTGCCGTAAACGAATGTGGCGACAACGCTGAATGCTTCCCCGCAAATCATGGAATACAGTGCGAATGTTTTGCGGGCTTTACTGGAAATCCATTCATAGAATGTTATCAAGGTAAGCATTCTTTAATATATTAAAATCCAGACGAGGTGAATTAGTACCGGATATAGATACAAATAAAAAAATTAAGTACCCAACTTGATTTTTATCTGGTTAAAATAATTAACAAGAATAGTTAATTGTTTGTATAAAATACAAATAAGAACATTTTTTTTTCCAGTTCAAGGCTGCAGATCTGACAATGAATGTTTGAATTCTGAGGCGTGCATTAACGGAAAATGCGAATCGCCCTGTAGATGTGGGACAAATGCAATATGTGACGTTTTAAATCATCGAGCATCATGTAAATGTTTAGGCGGCTACACTGGGAATCCAATGATAAGTTGCGAACCCCCATCAAATCCTTGCTCTCCAAATCCATGTGGAATAAATGCACTTTGCGAAATTGATAATGGCAATCCCATCTGCTTTTGCCCTAAGGGCCTTACTGGCAATCCGTTCAAAAATTGTAGTAAGTATATTTTAATTATTATTTGTACCAAATATATATTAAGTATGTCTTTATATGTAATTAAATTAATATTACGTCAACGCTTTAATTGATATTGTTTTAGTTCCAGAAGGTAACGAATGTGAACCGAACCCATGTGGGCCATTTACTGGCTGTCGAATAATAGACAATAAGCCAGCTTGTTTCTGTCTTCCAAATTACGAAGGAAATCCACCTCGACAACCTTGTCGACTACCCAATAACCCTTGTAACCCTTCACCTTGTGGACCCAATACACAATGTACAGTTTTGTCGAATGGATTCGCCAAATGTACCTGTTTACAAGGTTACGTAGAAAGTCCAAATACCGTTCGTGGATGTATTGAAGCGCGCAATCCTTGTGAACCTAACACGTGTGGAATTGGCGCACGTTGTGATCCTAACAGGTCGCCCGCGTGTTACTGCCCAGAAAATACAAGAGGTAATCCTTACAAATCTTGTAATCACGAATCTTATTTGCCTCCGCCTATTCTGTGTCAACCTGGAAATTGTGGTGAAAATGCCGATTGCTACGTTAGTAACAATAGAGAAATGTGTTTCTGTAGAAATGGATTTATTGGAGACCCTTACATTGGCTGTCAACCTCAAAAAAGTCCTTGCAACCCCAATCCTTGTGGTCCTCAATCTCTGTGCAATATTAATTATGACGGGCAGGCATTATGTACTTGTGCCGAAGGTAGTACTGGCGACCCTTACAGCGCAGAGGGGTGCCATTCCCGAGAATGTGAAATAGATGCCGAATGTGCACTGGACAAAGCTTGTATTGGCTACGCGTGTCGTGATCCCTGTCCGGGCGTATGCGGTCTGAACGCCAAGTGTCATGTGGAATCGCATCATCCTGTTTGCGTCTGTGAAGATGGATTAATAGGCAATCCCTTAGTATGTTGCTTAGAACCCGAAGAACAAAAAAGTAATAGACCATGTAGTAAAATACAGTGCGGTATTAATGCTATTTGTCAAGATGTTGGCAATAAGGCCTTGTGTTCATGTCTTCCGGACTTTTATGGAGACCCAACAAAAGAATGTAAGCCAGAATGTCTAATGAATTCAGACTGTTCACCCAATGAAGCCTGTATTAATCGAAAGTGTGTAGATCCTTGTGTGCAAAATAATATTTGCGGAATAAATGCTGTTTGCTTATGTTCAGACCACACCGTTTCATGTTTATGTCCTGATGGATATATAGGAGATCCTTTGATTCAATGTATATACAGACGTAAGTTCCTTTTAATGCTGTGTAAACTAAATTTGGGTTTAAAAATAGAATTTTTAATTTCACTTAAAAATATTATTTATTCTTTCAGCTATAATTGTTGCTCAAGATAACACGACGTTACAACCATGCGCGCCAAATCCATGTGATCCAAATTCACTCTGTGATACCTACGGAGACAAATTTGCCGTCTGTAATCAGTGTGTCGGTCCAAACGCTATCAATAATCCAGCATGTAGACCTGAGTGTGTTTTAAATTCAGATTGCGCTTTCAACAAGTTTTGTTTGAAAAATAAATGCGTAGATCCTTGTCCAGGATCATGCGGTGTTAATGCTGAATGTATAATGGTGTATAATCATGATCCGATTTGTCAATGCAAAAATGGCTTTGAAGGAAACCCATATGAACATTGTAAATTTACTACACAACGTAAGTTTTTAAATCGTTAAAATTTTATATTGGACGCCACATAATTCTTATTAATTTGTCTACATTGTTTAAAACAAAATCTTTTCTTTCAGCTGTGCTCACTGAAACTTGCGACAATATTCGCTGCGGAGCTAATGCTGTCTGTCAAAACATAAATGATGCTCTCACTTGTAAATGTTTACCTGGTTTCTTTGGAAACCCCTATCTTTCATGCAGACCCGAATGTGTTGTAAATAGTGACTGTCCTTCAAAACTAGCATGTATAAACAATAGATGTGAAAATCCATGTACAAATGTATGTGGAGTCGGAGCATTGTGTGAAACTGTCAACCATCATGCCATATGCTATTGTGCGTCCGGTCAGACTGGCGATCCTTACATTCGCTGCCAAGATAATCCTATTACGACGCCGACATTATCAATATGCGACCCATCACCTTGTGGACCATATAGCCGTTGTTTGGTATCGCCATCAGGGTTCGCTGTTTGTTCATGTTTACCAAATTTCCGAGGTGTCCCTCCAATGTGTCAACCAGAATGTGTTAGTAATTCAGACTGTCCACAGAAAGAAACTTGTGTTAATCAAAGATGTGTTGATCCGTGTCATGGCAGTTGTGGAATTGGTGCTCAGTGTGTTGTAGTTAACCACAACCCAATATGCAGTTGCAGTCCAGGAGAAACTGGCGATCCATTTACAGTTTGCACCGCATTCGTTGAAAATAGGCCAAACGAAAAGAATCCATGTGTGCCATCACCATGTGGGCCTAACTCAGTTTGTGAGATAAAATCTAATCATCCTGTATGCTCGTGTCAACCAAATTATTCTGGATCGCCGCCATATTGTAGACCAGAATGTATCATAAGCCAAGAGTGTCCATCAAATCAAGCTTGTATAAATGAGAAATGTGCAGACCCATGTATCGGTGCCTGCGGCAATAATGCTATATGTAACGTAGTGAATCATACGCCATTATGTAGCTGTTTAGATGGATACAAAGGCGATGCCTTCATTGGATGTATATCTGTATCAAAAGACGACACTGTTACGCCCTGTAATCCATCACCTTGTGGTGAAAATACAGTTTGTACTGTTACTAATAATGCTGCCAGATGTTCGTGTATTCCACCTAATATTGGAAATCCTTATGCCGGTGGTTGTCGACCAGAATGTACCATTAATTCAGACTGTCCAAATCATTTAGCTTGCTTATCTAATCACTGCAGAGACCCTTGCAAAGATTTATGTGGCGTTAACGCAGAATGTATTGTTACCAATCATGTTCCTGTCTGCACGTGCTTTAAAGGATACGAAGGCGACCCATTCTCTTCTTGCCGTCGCATATATGCAGTTCGTAAGTATCCTTAGTAATTATATTTGTTTATTTCTTTGGTTATCTTTTTTATTTTTAAATCTGCCGTAATCACTGAACCGAATGCCCTGAAGTTGCAGACGTAAAATTATAAATATTATATAATCATCCCAGAATAATAAGCTCTTTTCGAGGCATAAGTTTTCTTACTGACAGAAAAAAATGACACCCCACGCAGATGGAGCCGTGGGCAAAGCTAGTTTAACATACTTATAATTTTAATAAAATAAGCATATTTTAGTTTTAAATAAATAAAAAGTAAAACGTTTTTAATTTTTCAATATATTTTAATAGTTTGGAGCGACGGTATAGTATAATGATAAAGCGTTAAAGATAAAGGCATGTAGGTCTTGAAATCAATTAATATTTTATTTTTCTACACAGCAACGCCTATTAATCCGTGTGAACCTTCGCCCTGCGGTCCGCACAGCGAGTGTCACGTGGTGAGCGACCGCGCAGCGTGCTCGTGTCGCGCCGGTTACCTCGGCGCCCCGCCGGCCTGCCGCCCCGAGTGCGCTGTCAACTCCGACTGCCCCACGAACAAGGCTTGCATAAACCAGAAATGCAAAGATCCATGCATTCACAGTTGCGGTCTGGATGCGCGTTGTCACGTCGTCAGTCATAATCCCATTTGTATGTGCCCAGAAAGTTTCCCCGAAGGCGATCCCTTCATACGATGTTACAAAAAAAGTAAGTCTTCTTTATGAAAAGTTTGCTACCAGAATAATATTATAATTAATATTATAATATAATTATTTTAATTTTAAAATATAAAAGATTTTTCTATATTTACTCATAGATTACATTTTTTTAAGATGATATAAATTCCGAAGTTTTATCAATTAGAAAAACATAAACCAGTAAAATTGCTTGCCATATATACACCTCGACTAATGCATACAATTCTAATGCATTATGCATTAGAATTGTATTTATTATTTTGTCTAAGCCAAGCGAAACAACAAACAAAGTATTTTATCTAAAATAATAATGTTGATTGTAATTTATTTGCTAGGCATTATGCAGTCACCTCCCGATCCCTGCTTGCCTTCACCCTGTGGGCCCCACTCGACTTGCCGTAGCGAGGCGGGCCGCGCGGTGTGCGCGTGCGAGCCCGGCACGCTGGGCGCGCCTCCCGCCTGTCGCCCGCAGTGCCTCATCAACCAGGATTGTCCGCTTGCTCTGGCTTGCTTGAGCGGTACCTGCGTTAATCCATGCGTCGGTTCCTGTGGACTCAATGCCCGATGCGTGGTACAAAATCATCAGCCGATATGCTCGTGTGACAACGGCTATTCAGGCGATCCTTTCTCTGGTTGCAGTCCCGATGAAAGTAAGTTTATACAACTAATATTTATGTATATTTTTGCATGATAGCTTATATTTTCCTGCATGAGTGTGTAGAAAATTTGCAACAAATGTGTCAATTGAAACCGAATTTCAGCTCCTAGAGAAGTTTCCCGACACCCTTGCAACCCATCACCTTGTGGACCTAATGCTCTTTGTAAAGAAAGAAATGGTGCTGGTTCCTGTACTTGTATTAATGACTTTCATGGAGATCCTTATCTAGGTTGTAGACCTGAATGTGTAATGAACACGGACTGTGCTACTGACAGAACGTGTTTTAATAATAAATGTGTAGACCCATGCCCAGGGACATGTGGACAAAACGCTGAATGTAGAGTCACAAATCATGCACCTTCATGTTATTGTTTATCTGGATATAATGGAAACCCTCTTCATGCATGTACTCCTGCTATATGTAAGCCTCTCTTTCTTTATCTTTTTTTCTTATATTTTATTTCATTCTATAAACAATCTTTTATATCTTTTCTTATACAACAGCTCTTCCGGAACCGATCGATCCGTGCCACCCTTCACCTTGTGGCCCTTATAGTAAATGTCGTACGTTTAATGGTCACGCGGTTTGCACGTGTCTTGATATGTGTGTCGGTTCTCCACCAAATTGTCGGCCTGAATGTATCGTAAGTTCTGACTGTAGACCAAGTAAAGCTTGTATAAACAATAAGTGTCAAGATCCATGTCCTGGTACATGCGGAATTAATGCCGAATGTCAAGTAGTTAACCACAACCCAGTCTGCAGTTGTGGAAGTGACTATACTGGTGATCCATTCGTGAGATGCACTTTAGAAGACAGTAAGTTTATCAATTTATCATATATTAACAAACACAATATTTAACACTAATATAATTATAATACTATATACAAAATTAAATTTCAGAACAAATGACTCCAATCGATATTTGTTTACCTAATCCTTGTGGTCCGCATTCTCAATGCCGCGATTCAAACGGAATTCCAGTATGCTCTTGTTTAAATAATTATATGGGACGACCACCAAATTGTCGACCAGAATGCGTTATGAATGTTGAATGTCCAGGAAACTTAGCATGTATTTCTGGAAAATGCAATGATCCTTGTCCAGGTTCTTGTGGTTTTCATGCAATTTGTAATGTTGTAAAACACATACCCATTTGTACTTGCGAACAAGGATATACGGGTGACCCATTCTCGGGCTGTTCAATTGCTCCTAGTAAGTTACTTATAATATATATAAGCGTACAAACTAAGCTATTCTTTTTTTCGTTATTTTAAATATTATTTTTTTCTAGCAATTGAACCACAACTTGAAAATCCTTGTTCTCGATCTCCTTGTGGAGTTAATGCTGTTTGCAAAGAGAGACACGGTATTGGGTCATGTTCATGTTTACCTGACTATTACGGCGATCCCTATGTTGAGTGCAGACCGGAATGTGTCTTAAACTCTGACTGTCCAAAAGATAGAGCTTGTATAAATAACAAATGCAAAGACCCATGCCCAGGTGTATGTGGTATGAATGCAGAGTGCCGTGTTAACAATCACGCTCCGTCCTGTGCTTGTCTACCGGGCTACGAAGGCAACCCATTCACATCGTGTTACTTACGTGAGGATTAAAACATTTTAGTATTTCATAGATTTTTATGTATAGATTCATTAATAGCATTTTATATGAAAAATCAATATTTTCTTTTTTAGGCCCTATTGAAAAACCTACTGACCCATGCTTACCTTCACCATGTGGGCCTTATAGCGAATGTCATGCTAACAGAGGACACGCTATTTGTTCATGCCAACAAGAATATTTTGGTTCTCCTCCTAACTGCCGTCCCGAATGTATGGTCAGTAGTGACTGTATGCCAAATAGAGCATGCATAAATCAAAAATGCAGTGATCCTTGTATTGGGGCGTGCGGTACTAATGCAAAATGCACAGTCGTCAATCATAATGCTTTATGTAGTTGTCCTCTGAATTATGTCGGCGACCCATTTGTTAGTTGTGCCTACGAAATTAGTAAGTTATTATTTATTAACATTTAATTAAGAAAATCGATATACTAAACAAATAATATTAATAATTTAAATAAGTCTTTCAAGAGTCGTACAATTTTTAATTATTTTAGGACCGGAACCAAAGCCATCTGGCAATCCTTGTATACCCTCGCCATGTGGACCAAATTCTCAATGTCGCGTGGTAGGAGAGACCCCAGCTTGTTCTTGTAAATCTGGTTATATTGGAAGAGCGCCTAACTGCCGTCCAGAATGTATTTACGACGAAGAATGTCCCAGTAATCTTGCTTGTATTCGTGAAAAATGTACAAGTCCGTGCGATGGATCTTGTGGCTCAAACACCAATTGCATTGTCATTGCACACAAAGCTGTTTGCCATTGCCGTGAAAGTTATACGGGTGATCCTTTTAGTGGATGCTATTTTATAGGTAAAAATATTTGTTTGACTATATATGTAATAACGTTTTTGGAAATTAACGTTTAAATTTGTTTTTTCTTAATACACAGTAACAATACCAAGTGAAGATGAGACTAATCCTTGTAATCCTTCCCCGTGTGGACCCAACTCACAATGCACTGAAAGAAATAATGCCGGGGCTTGTACTTGTTTACCGGGCTACTTTGGAGATCCATATCTTGGCTGTCGTCCTGAGTGCGTTACAAACAATGACTGTCCTTTAGACAAAGCTTGCTCAAACAACAAATGTGTAAATCCTTGCCAAGGAGCATGTGGAATAAATGCAATATGCAATGTTGCGCATCATAATCCCGTATGTTTGTGTATTGATGGTTACGACGGGAACCCTGTTGTATCATGTCATCCTCAGAGGCAACGTTAGTAATATCCTTACATATTTTGATAATCTATAATTTCCGAGTAATGTAATAATAAAATTAATTGAATATTATATTGTAGCCTCGTTACAAGACGTTAATCCATGCGTGCCATCACCTTGTGGACCCTACAGTAACTGTAAAGAGTTCAATGGCCACGGGGTCTGTTCTTGTCAGGAAGGCTATGTGGGATCACCTCCAACGTGTCGACCGGAATGTGTTATTAGTACCGATTGTCCCCAGCATCAAGCATGTATAAAACAAAAGTGTAGAGATCCATGTCCGGGTACCTGTGGAGTTAATGCCCGATGTCAAGCTATAAACCATAATCCTATTTGTACTTGTAAAGCAGGATTTACTGGTGACCCATTTGTAATTTGTCAATTAGAACCAAGTAAGAATATTATAAACCACAAAATTAAAAATAACAAAATAAATATAAATAATATAAAGACGTTGTGTTTGATATATATTGACTTTTTAAATCCTAAACTTTTTGCATGTTTTGATTTTTGTATTTTCTGTTTTCTTTTATTTCTTGACTATCGTATCTTTTCTATTTTATTATTCTTAATGCATTATACTTTCTTTCTTAGAGCCTATCTTTATGGGACCTAAAGGAAATCCATGTATACCATCACCGTGCGGTCCATATTCTCAATGTAAAGTAGTTGGAGAAGCGCCTGCATGTTCTTGCTTACCAAATTTCATTGGTATTGCACCCAACTGTAGACCTGAATGTTCTATCAATGCGGAATGCCCTGGTAATCTTGCATGTCAAAATGAAAAATGTGTAGATCCTTGCCCGGGTTCTTGCGGCTTTAATGCCGAATGTACTGTAGCCAATCATGTAGCGTTATGTAACTGTTTGCCGGGACACACAGGTGACCCATTCAGTGGATGTTCATACATTGAATGTAAGTTATAAAATAGTAAAAACTTTGTCATTTTCGGCCCGATTTGTTTTGTATCATACTAATTCATTTATGTATACCAGATACACCAGAACCGCCTCCGAACCCATGCAATCCATCACCTTGTGGTGCCAACGCATTATGTAAAGAGCGAAATGGAGTGGGTTCTTGTTCCTGTTTGCCAGAATATTTTGGAGACCCATACACGGGCTGCCGCCCAGAATGTGTTTCCAATTCGGACTGTGATCGCAATAAAGCCTGCTCCAACAACAGATGTAAGGATCCATGTCCAGGATCATGTGGAATAAATGCTGAATGTAGAACTGTAAATCATTCACCAACGTGCACATGTCTTTACGGATATTCAGGAAATCCTTTGACAAAATGTGAATTAGAAAGTAAGTTTATTTTTCAATAAAATACAAATATAATAATAAAAAATATTATTTATTTATTTCAACAAGTTAAATCCATTTGGAAAATTTTACACATTCGCTTAACTGTTTTGAAGATCGTATTAAAATGAATCCTCGCAATTCTTATATTGAATTGTTGCCTATTCGTATACTTTCATTTATACAAAAGTTTTTAAATCGATATTTAGCGGCCTAAAAATTTATTATAAGCATATTGCTTCTATTTTATTCAAAACCATGCTATTATAGTTTTAGGTGTAGAAGAACCACAGATGGAACCTTGTCAACCTTCACCATGTGGACCAAACAGTCTCTGCCGTGCAGTTAATGGACACAGCGTTTGTACTTGCGAAGCTGGTTACATTGGAACTCCACCGTCATGTCGACCTGAATGCATCGTCAGTTCCGAGTGTCCACAAGATAAAGCGTGTGTCAACAAAAAATGCGTAGATCCTTGTCCAAATACATGCGGACTTAACGCACGTTGTCAAGTTGTCACACATAATCCTATTTGTAGTTGTACAGCAGGATTCACTGG
>JAPEIZ010000004.1:1539322-1558524 GCA_026122275.1 Junonia oenone
TGTTTGTGTTCTGAAGGATTTACTGGTGACCCATTCCGTGAATGTAGACAAACACCACTAGAAGGTATATATTTTTCGAATTAATGTTTGATTAAGGATTTAGTATTTTTAATGATGTGTTCTGATTTTTAATGGTTTGAATACGTTATTAGCTATAATAATATTGCCTCATTGTATCGATTTTTTTCTAAAACAGTACGTAAAAACCATTTCTAAAAATATTTTTCAAGAAATGTCATTTTATAAAATATCTAAGCTTTAATTAGATATGCTAAATATGTAAAATATTTTTAAACAGATCTACCTCAAACGAAACCAATTGATCCCTGCAATCCTAGTCCTTGTGGACCCAATACAAGATGCCAAGATGGCGCCTGTTCTTGCTTAGCAGACTATCACGGGGATCCATACCTCGGTTGTCGACCAGAATGTGTATATAATTCAGATTGTCCTCAAGACAAAGGCTGTCAGAATAACAAATGTGTAAATCCTTGTATTGGAACATGCGGTGTAAATGCTATTTGTGACGTGAACAATCATATCCCTATGTGCACTTGTCCAAAGGGTATGAGTGGCAACGCATTTATTGAATGTCGACCGGTTACAGGTACAGAACGTGTCTCTTTTAACATTTAATTAATTTGTATATTTATTTATTTTTTTAATTTGAAACATTATTAATATTTTATTTTTATGTTTTAGTAATTAACGTCAATCCATGTAATCCATCACCATGTGGACCAAACAGCCAGTGCCAACAATCGCAAGGTCAAGCAGTTTGTTCATGCCTGCCAGGGTATCGTAGTAGCCCCCCAACTTGTAGACCTGAATGCGTTGTTAGCCTAGAATGTTCTTTAAAAGAAGCTTGTCAAAATCAAAAATGTATAGACCCTTGTGTTGGAGCATGCGGGGTTGCAGCAGTTTGTGACGTTATAAATCACAATCCCATCTGTTCGTGTCCGCCTTCATTCACTGGTGATCCCTTTATTAGATGCGCAATAATCGGTATGTATCAGCAACTCAAAATGAGTAATTTCAAACGTATATTAAACCGTATTTAAATTTAAATCGTATTTTTGCTTTTTAGTACAAGCTGTAGTACAAGTCGACCCGTGTGACCCGTCTCCTTGTGGTCCGCATTCAACGTGTAGAATTAGCGGAGAAGGTCCCGTGTGTGCTTGCTTAACGGGTTATCGAGGAACACCGCCAAATTGTAGACCAGAATGTATCAGTAATAGTGAATGTGACTATAACCTAGCTTGTCTAAATCAAAAATGCGCTGACCCTTGCGTGGGAAGCTGCGGATCAAACACAGAATGTAGAGTAGTGAGTCATTCACCAATGTGTATATGTCAAATTGGATATACTGGTGATCCTTTTTCACAGTGTAATCCTATAGCTTCCGTACCGACTGAAATTTTGAATCCGTGCAGCCCAAGTCCTTGTGGTTCAAATGCTGTTTGTAGAGAACAAAGAGGAGTAGGTGCTTGTCAGTGTTTGGAGGGGTATTTTGGAAATCCATACGAAGGATGTCGACCCGAATGCGTAGTAAATTCTGACTGTCCTCTAAATAAAGCTTGTTCTCGAATGAAATGTATCGATCCTTGTCCTGGAACTTGTGGAATCAATGCTTTTTGCCAAGTCAGTAACCATATGCCGAACTGTATTTGTCAAACAGGTTATACTGGAAATCCGTTTAGTCACTGTAGTATACTACAAGAACGTAAGTGTATTTTTTAAACTATAATAACATTTTCCTTGCACTAATAAGATAAATTGGTGTCTATGTGTATTTTTGACATGTAATTTAATTACATTTTCAATTTCAGCTCAAATTGTAGAAAAGAATCCATGTAGCCCATCACCATGTGGTGCAAATAGTCAATGTAAAGAAATACAAGGACAAGCTGTTTGTTCTTGCTTGCCTTCATTTGTTGGTTCACCGCCAAACTGTCGTCCAGAATGTATTGTAAGTTCGGAATGTCCACCAAACTTAGCTTGCATAAACCAGAAGTGTTCCGATCCCTGCGTAGGAAGTTGTGGAGATAATGCAAATTGCAACGTTATCAATCACAGTCCAATTTGTGTTTGCAAGACTGGATTAACTGGAAATCCATTTACAAGATGTTACCCAATTAAAGGTAAACTAGAAATAAAATAAGTTCTCGTATTGATAATATCGTATTGAAATAATAATTATACATATTTGTATATTTTTTGCAGTGTCTCAACCACCAGATTTTCCAAATTCAGACCCTTGCTTACCCTCACCATGTGGACTGTATGCAGAATGTCGCAATATAGGGACAGCTTCTTGCGCTTGTCAGCCTGGGTATATCGGTAACCCTCCTAATTGTCGGCCAGAATGCACAATCAATTCCGAGTGCCCCAGTAATCAAGCTTGTATTAATGAAAAGTGCCGGGACCCGTGTGCCGGAGCCTGTGGCCTCAATGCTAAATGTACTGTATTCAATCACATCGCACAATGCAGTTGTATGGATCAATTTAATGGTGATCCTTTCGTGCAGTGTCTTCCTATTCCATTAAATGAAGGTGAATATTTCAAATAGGAAACAAAACAACATTTTTCAAGAAAAAATAATATTACTGTTTCTAGTTTCATATGCTAAAACATTTTGTTATTATTTTAAATATCTAATATCTAATCCTAAAAATGTTTTCAGAACCAGTGGAGTACGATCTATGTAACCCTTCACCGTGTGGTTCTAATACAAAATGCAATGATGGCGAGTGTACCTGTCTTCCTGGGTATATGGGCGATCCCTACTTCGGTTGTAGACCAGAATGTCTATTGAACACAGATTGTCCACAAAATAAAGCATGTGTCAAAAATAAATGCATAGATCCTTGTCTTAACACGTGTGGATTAGGTGCGGAATGCAAAATATATAACCACATACCAATGTGTACTTGTCCTCAAGGCTTTTCAGGAAATGCTTTCCTTGAGTGTAGAAAAATTATAATTAGTGAAGTAATCAATCCTTGCAATCCATCTCCTTGTGGACCAAACAGTCAATGTAGAGACATTAATGGACAAGCAATCTGCACTTGTTTACCTGGTTACAAAGGCGCCCCACCTACGTGCAGACCTGAATGCACCACCAGTTCAGAATGTGCTCTTGATAGAGCTTGTTCTGGACAACGATGTGTAGACCCTTGTAAAGGAAATTGTGGAATCAGTGCTCACTGTCAAGTTATAAATCACAATCCAATTTGTTCTTGTCCAGCTGGCCTTACTGGAGATCCTTTCAATAAATGCATACAAAAAGGTAGATTCTTCTTGAATTTTAAATAGTATTCATCAGTATAATTTTGTGATAATAATAATTTATTAATTTTGCGGATGTTTCAGATATCGAACAACAAATTTATGTTAATCCCTGTGAGCCGTCACCGTGTGGACCTAATTCAATTTGCAAAGAAGTATCAGGGTCACCTTCATGTGCATGTCTTGAAAAATATATAGGAAATCCACCAAACTGTCGCCCCGAATGTATCGCTAACAGTGAATGTCCAAATGAACAAGCTTGTATCAACCAAAAATGTAGAGACCCATGTCCAGGATCTTGCGGAATTGGAGCCGATTGCAGAGTCCTTAGTCATACACCTCAATGTATTTGTCCAGCGGGATACACTGGAGATGGATTTATCGAGTGCAAAATTATTGAAGTGTCTCTTACGCCTTGTTCTCCTTCGCCCTGTGGGCCTAATGCAATATGTAAAGAACAAAGAGGAGCAGGCGCTTGCGTATGTCTTCCAGAATATATAGGTAATCCCTATGAAGGATGTCGCCCCGAATGTGTAGTTAATTCTGATTGTCCTTCTAATTTGGCTTGTATGCAGAACAAGTGTAAAAATCCATGTGGAAATATATGTGGGCGTAATGCTATGTGTAATGTCGTTAATCATGTTCCTACATGCACATGTTTACAAGGACTTACAGGCAACCCATATCAAGAGTGTGTTGAAAAGGTGCTAGGTATGTAAAAAAGAATCCTTCATATTTGTTGTTTCATATTGTTTAAATAGTGTCAGAAAATGTAACATAAACTTCTATGTCTATTTTTGTAGATACACCTAAAAATCCCTGCGAACCATCGCCATGTGGTCCTAACAGTATTTGCAAGATATCGAATGATCAAGCTATTTGTACCTGTCAACCGGATTACTTGGGTTCTCCTCCCAGCTGTCGTCCTGAATGTGTTGTTAGTTCGGAATGTTTACAACAACAAGCTTGCATTAACCAAAAATGTAAAAACCCTTGCGAGGGTGTTTGTGGAATTAACACAGATTGTAAAGTTATCAACCATAGTCCAATTTGTACGTGCAAACCCCAACACACAGGAGATCCATTCAATCGTTGTTACAGAGGTATTTTTGGAAATTTATACAGATGATATTATATGTATTAATTTGTAACACAATTTTTCATGATTATTTTCTTTTAGTACTTGAAGTGGCTCCTGTTGTGACAAATCCCTGCCTTCCATCACCTTGTGGACCATTTTCGCAATGTCAAAATATTAATGGTTTACCGTCCTGTTCATGCTTACCTCAATACAGTGGAAGTCCACCAAATTGTCGACCAGAATGTGTAATAAATACTGATTGCTCCAGCGACAAAGCATGTATAAATGAGAAATGTCTCGATCCATGCCCTGGTTCCTGTGGTGTAAATGCCGAATGTAGAGTACAGAGTCACGTATCGATATGTACTTGTCTAGAGGGTTACACCGGAGATCCTTTCACGAGCTGTACCATTAAAAGAGAAGTTGGTGAGTAGAAAAAAAAAATAAAAGTAGATGATCTTTAGCTGTCTTAAAAATTAAGTATAGAAATTTAATCATTTTTTTTTTTCATTATTAGAACCAGTGGCCATCAATCCATGCAATCCTTCACCTTGTGGACCAAACGCTATTTGCAATAACGGCGTGTGCACATGTGTCCCCGAATATCATGGTGATCCTTACTTTGGTTGCCGGCCTGAGTGCACAATGAGCTCTGAATGTCCTATGAATAAAGCATGTGTTAGACAACGTTGTATTAATCCTTGTGAAAATACGTGCGGTACCAACGCGCTTTGTGAAGTTGTTAATCATATGGCTATGTGTACTTGTCCCCCTATGTCTACGGGCAACGCATTTATTCAGTGTTATCCAATAAAAGGTACGTTTAACTTTGTATAATATAAATATAGTTACATTCATGTGTCTCGTTAGTTTTATAATTGCCAATTAATGTGTAATATAATATTTATACCTATTAAGAAAAAGTGACAAGCATAATTTTATCATCTTTTTCACAGATGTTGCTCCACAAAACCCGTGCCAATCAAGCCCATGTGGACCTTTTAGTCAGTGCAGAGAATACAACAATCAAGCAGTATGTTCTTGCCAGACTGGTTACCGTGGCGCGCCACCTTCATGCCGTCCAGAGTGTGTCGCGAGCTCCGACTGTCCTTCCAATAAAGCTTGTAGCAATCAAAAATGCATAGACCCATGTATAGGAGCTTGTGGTGTTGCAGCCAAATGTCAAGTAATAAATCACAACCCAATATGCACATGTTCCGAAGAAATGACAGGAGACCCCTTCACGAGATGCATTTTTAAACGTTAGTATTTAGATTGAGATATTATTACGGGCTTTATTATTACATATATGTTATAATAATTATACTAAATTTAAATAACATTTCAGCTATTTCGGAGCCTGTCGTAACCACAAACCCATGCCAACCGTCACCATGTGGTCCAAATTCTATCTGTCAACCTACCAATACGGAAGTCCCGTCTTGTCAATGTATGCATGACTTCCTTGGATCACCACCAAATTGCCGGCCCGAATGTATATCTAATAACGAATGTGCTACACAATTGGCATGCATTAACAAGAAATGCAAAAACCCATGTGTTCAAGCTTGTGGAATCAATGCAGAGTGTAGAGTAATCAGTCACACTGCGGCGTGTGTTTGCCCCGATGGCTTTAGCGGTGATGCTGCGATACAATGTACACCAATTTCTCAGGTGCCCAGCGAACCTTTGTCACCCTGTACGCCTTCACCGTGTGGCCCCAACGCAGAATGTAGAGAGCGATCAGGAGCCGGAGCATGCGTGTGCTTGACAGGCTACTTCGGTAACCCCTACGAGGGTTGCCATCCAGAATGTGTCGTTAACACGGATTGTCCTAGCAATAAAGCTTGTACAAGAAATAAATGTATAGACCCGTGCCCCGGCACGTGTGCCATTAATGCTGACTGCCAAGTTGTGAACCACTCACCTCTATGCACTTGCCGCGCTTCATACACTGGAGATCCATTTAGATATTGTGTCTTGCAAGGTATGATGATTTTATTTAATCTCTACAATCCAATACATAAGATATTTTATATATATTTAGTATTAAAATTAGTTTAAGATTAGGTTTAATGTGAACTGTTAATATATTAAAAGATGTTTTAATGCTATTGTTTTAGAACGCGATGAAGAACCTACAAATCCTTGCCTTCCATCACCATGTGGACCTAATAGTCAGTGTCGAATTTCAAACGGCCTTAGCATTTGTTCTTGTTTACCGGAATATAGGGGATCACCGCCAAATTGTAGGCCAGAATGTGTTATTAGCACAGAATGCTCGCCAGATAAGACTTGTAAAAACAATAAGTGTGTTTCACCTTGCCCTGGACCATGCGGCCAGAATACAGATTGTAGAGTAATTAACCATAGTCCGATTTGTACGTGTCAAAATAGATACACTGGAGATCCTTTCTCAAATTGCTACAAAATATCAGGTAGGTTTATTTATTTTTAATAATTGTTATAGTACTTGTTTGATATAATATACCGTTTCGACTCTTTTTTATATTGATATTTTTTTTTCTTTCAGAACTATATAAATAATATAGCTATCTAAGATAGTGAACTTTCGTTCAAATTAAGTTGCAAAATTTTAAAATTTATTAACACTGTTCAAAATCTTATTTTAAAGTTTACGACATATTTTTATTTCATTTTCAGCTCCAGTACATGTTCCAATTGAAAGAGACCCGTGTCTGCCGTCTCCTTGTGGACCTAACTCTATATGTCAAAATCGGAATGGCATTCCGTCATGTTCTTGTGAACCTAATTTTGAAGGAAGTCCACCGAACTGCCGTCCAGAATGTACCATTAACGAAGATTGTGCTAGCGACCTTGCTTGCATTAACCAAAAATGTAGGGATCCTTGTCCAGGCTCTTGTGGCCTCAACGCTAACTGTCACATTATGAATCATATCGCAATATGCACTTGCAATGAAGGCTATACAGGAAATGCATTCACTCAATGTAATCCTATACCGATAAAAGGTAACACCTACCTCTTTAATGCTTTTATATAAATAACTGCGTTGTATATTCCATTCGCTAATTATGCAAATCTTTTGTTCTAGTTGAAGACGATTTGTGCAATCCATCGCCATGCGGTGCAAATGCGGAATGCGACAATGGCAAATGCAGTTGTATTCCAGAATTTCATGGAGATCCATACGATAGTTGTCGGCCTGAATGCGTACAAAGCTCTGATTGCGATCGCAGTAAAGCGTGTATTAACAATAAATGTTCCGATCCTTGTCCGGGAACATGTGCACCCAACGCATTATGTAACGTAGTTAATCACATACCGATGTGTAGCTGTCCGGAACGAACTACGGGCAACGCTTTCTTAGAGTGTCGACCATTGACTGGTAAGTTACGGTAGGAATTAAATATAAAACAATGAAGCAACGGTAAGACAATATACACTAATAGTCGAATCTGTTCCAGAATACGTCAACATAAATCCATGCAACCCCAGTCCGTGCGGTCCGAACAGCCAGTGCCGAGCGGTGAGCGGGCAGGCGGCGTGCTCGTGCGCGCCGGGCACGGTGGGCGCGCCGCCCGCCTGCCGCCCCGAGTGCTCCATCAGCGCCGAGTGCCGCCTCGACCAGGCCTGCTCCAACCAGCGCTGCGTCGACCCCTGCGTCGGCGCTTGCGGCGTTAATGCCGAGTGCAAAGTCGTCAATCATAACCCAATTTGTACATGCCCGTCCCGCTTCACTGGTGACCCATTCTCGCGATGCTTCAATTTACGTATGTATATAGTAGTATATTAATCTGTACTCGTTATCATATAATGAATGTGACCTAATAACTTGTTGTTTTTTTAACAGCTGAGCAGCCACCTAAACAAATAAACGTATGCACGCCTTCACCATGCGGTCCAAATTCGATTTGTAAGGAAATTAATGAAGTGCCGTCGTGTACTTGTCAAGAGGGGTATCATGGTCAACCTCCTTACTGCAAACCGGAGTGTTCGAGCAACGAGGAATGCCCAGCTCATTTGTCATGCGTCCGAATGAAATGCATCGACCCGTGCGTAGGTGTATGCGGCTCGAATGCAGAATGTAAAGTTGTGAGCCATTCGCCTATATGCCTATGCGCCATTGGTTATACCGGCGATCCGTTCTTTGGTTGCAAGCGAGAAATTTTACAAATCGAAGCTATAACAAATCCATGCTCACCTTCACCATGTGGAGCCAATGCTTTGTGTAAAGAGAAGGGAAATGCCGGATCGTGCAGCTGCATAGAAGGCTATGTCGGGAATCCATACGAGGGTTGTCGACCAGAATGTGTTATTAACACTGACTGTCCCTCCAACAGAGCTTGTATTAATAATAAATGTGCCGATCCATGCCCTGGTAGTTGTAGCACGAATGCAGTATGCCAAGTAGTGAACCACTCACCTTTGTGTACATGTATAAGCGGTTATACAGGAGATCCATTTAAATACTGCGTTTATCAAGGTTTGTCTTTTTCTCTTTTTATTATAATTTTAGCCCACATATTAAAAATTTCAACGTTCTTTATAATTTTTAAATAAGGTCACTGCAATGTTACTAACTAAACTCATAAGTTTCATCTCATTTCTCAGCAAAAAAAGTTGTCATATTTAACAATAATAGTAATTATAGAAATTAAAATATTCTTCATAAGCTCTTTTGTTGATGTAAAATATATTTGTATAAATTTTATTTCAGAGCCTGTCCCTGTTGTCACACCAGTTGACATTTGCTATCCTTCACCGTGCGGTCCTAATAGCCAATGTAAAGATACTAATGGCCAAGCGGTTTGCTCCTGCTTAGTGGGATACGTGGGCTATCCGCCCAACTGTCGACCAGAATGTGTAGTGAGCTCCGAATGTCCTCATGATAAGGCTTGTGTTAACAACAAGTGTATAAATCCTTGTCCGAAGCCTTGCGGCATCAACGCTAATTGCAAAATGATTAATCACAGTCCGATATGCTCGTGTAGAACATCTTACACTGGAGATCCATTCACGATGTGTACTCCAGTTGCTTGTAAGTATTGCAAAATTGGTTACGATGCGTGTCATAGGAAAAACTCTTCTTTACAATGTAATATTTTTTCAGTTGAGCCTGTTCTTGATATAAAGAATCCGTGTGTACCATCGCCATGTGGTCCAAATGCGGAATGTAGAAATGTTGGAAATACTCCTTCTTGTTCCTGTCATTTGAATTATATCGGAAGCCCACCGAACTGCCGCCCAGAGTGCAGTATACACGCAGACTGTGCTAGCGACCGCGCTTGCATCAACTCCAAGTGTCAGGATCCTTGTCCTGGATCGTGCGGAGTATCAGCTACCTGCAGTGTACTTAATCACATACCTATTTGCACATGTATTGAAGGCTATATTGGAGATCCATTCACTAGTTGCAGGCCACAACCTTTGGAAGGTATAGAGCAAATTTTTAATACAAATATAATATGACTATAAAATTAAGTAATGCATTTAATGTTGTATAATAAAAACGCTTTCATTTTAGTTGAACCTGTCATTACGGACTCTTGTACGAATGTGCGATGTGGATCAAATGCTGAATGTGTCAATGGACAATGCCAATGTTTACCAGAATATCACGGCGATCCATACTTTAACTGTCGGCCGGAGTGTGTGTTCAGTACTGATTGCGACGTCAACAAAGCCTGTGTTCGCCAAAAATGTGTAGATCCTTGTGTTGGCACTTGTGGAGTTAATGCTATCTGCCAAGTAGTGAATCACATTCCTATGTGTACATGTAATAACGGATTTACTGGAAATGCTTTTGTAGTTTGCAATCCAATTAGAGGTACTCTTCATTTGTATTATTATTTATCCATTTTTTTGCTTTAGTAGAAGTTTTAAATTATATTGTAATAAGAAAAAGCAAAATTATTGTTTTCTTAAATATACAAATTTTAATTTACAATTGATCGATTTTAAGAGTATTTTCTTTTTTTTAGTGCCTGCTTCTGAACATCCTTGTAGTTCCGCCGTTTGCGGACAAAATAGCCAGTGTCGTGAAATAAAAAATCAAGCTGTATGTTCTTGTCTACCTGGTTATTTGGGCGTGCCTCCAGCTTGTCGTCCAGAATGTGTAGTAAATGCGGAATGTTCCCAAAATAATGCTTGCATTAAACAAAAATGTGTAAATCCATGTATCGGATCTTGTGGCATTAGAGCGACGTGTGAAGTTATTAATCACAATCCTGTCTGCGCTTGCCCCGATGGATTTACAGGAGATCCATTCGTAGCATGCTCTTACATATCAAGTAAGAAATTTGTATTATTTGCACCTTGTCATGTAATACGAAATTAAATATATTTTCATTATTTCATAACTAATATCGCATTTTCAGATATTGCACCGGTCAAAGTAAATCCTTGCTTACCTTCACCATGTGGACCAAATTCAATATGCCAAGAATTGAATGGAAACCCTTCATGCAGTTGTATGCCAGAATTTAAGGGACAACCACCATATTGTAAACCTGAATGTGTGAGTAACAGTGAATGCTCGACACATTTAGCGTGCATTAACCAAAAATGTAAAGATCCTTGCATAAATGCTTGCGGAAGGAATGCTGAGTGTCGGGTAGTCAGTCATTCCGCTATGTGTGTTTGTTCACAAGGATACGAAGGTGATCCATTTACGCAATGTTCTGTGAAAACAGCTATTGAAATACTTACACCATGCTCCCCATCGCCCTGTGGATCTAACGCAGTCTGCAGGGAACAAAACAATGTGGGTTCATGTATGTGTAACGAAGGCTATTTCGGAAATCCTTACGAAAGCTGTCGACCGGAATGTGTATCAAATTCCGATTGCCCAGGAAACAGAGCGTGCATTAATAATAAGTGTCAAGATCCCTGTCCCGGAACTTGCGGAGTAAACGCCGAATGCACTACAGTAAATCATTCGCCTACGTGTCTGTGCATATCAGGGTATACTGGCGATGCTTTCCGAAGGTGTACACCTATACCATGTAGGTTTATAATTTATAGATGTAAACATTTCTTCACGGTTATAAATCCTAATTCCAAGGTCATTCTTAACAATATTTGTTTTACAGTGCAAGAAGAAACTCCTATGAGTGTTTGCTATCCAAGTCCCTGCGGTCCGAACAGTCAATGCAAACTTATTAACGATCAAGCGGTATGCAGTTGCTTACCGAACTTTATGGGTGAACCTCCGGCTTGTAGACCCGAATGTGTATTAAGCTCGGATTGTGCATCAGACGAAGCGTGTATAAACCAGAAATGTGTAAATCCCTGTCCAGGCCCTTGCGGCCAAAAGGCAGAGTGCCGGGTCATACACCACAATCCAATTTGCAGTTGTCTATCAGGATATACTGGAGATCCGTTTACAAGATGCTATATTAAACCAGGTATTTTTCTTTATATTTTTAGAAAGTTCTCGAAAAACAAATAGTTATAAGGTGAAACTATTATTTGCACTTAAATAAGCTGTACCTACGTTATTACATTTGGCTTATTATAATAAACAACCTTTTGACATTGCAGTATTACAACCGGTGCTAGATGAGGTTAGAGACCCATGTGTTCCATCACCTTGTGGTCTAAACTCTATATGCCGCAATGTAGGAGGACAACCCAGCTGTTCTTGTTCTCCGGGTTACTTCGGTAGTCCGCCTAATTGTAAACCAGAGTGTACTACAAACCAAGATTGCATCAGTTCCCTGGCATGTACTAACGAGAAGTGCATCGACCCTTGCCTCGGCTCGTGTGGTAGAAATGCGAGATGTTTTGTTATGAATCATGTAGCAATTTGCACGTGCCTTGAGGGATATAAAGGTGACCCATTTGCGGCTTGTGAAATCGAACCTCTACAAGGTATAGTACAACTTTTTTAAATATGAAATAAATTATTTTGTCAATTAAAACAAGTACCTAATGATTTTTTGTTTCAACAGATACAAAGATTGACCCATGCAATCCATCTCCTTGCGGATCAAACGCTGAGTGTAATAATGGTGAATGTTCATGTCTGCCGGAGTACCGTGGTGATCCTTACATTGGATGTCGACCAGAATGTACAGTCAGCACAGATTGTGCTAAAAACCAAATTTGTAACTCTAAAAAATGTACTAATCCATGCCCAGATATTTGCGGTAGTAATGCTATATGTGAAGTAGTAAATCACGTACCAATGTGCAGCTGCCCTGTTGGATTTTCTGGCAATTCTTTTGTTTCCTGCAGCGTAGTCCAAGGTAGTTATGTATATTATACCTTATATTCTCAAGAACAACAAGTCAACAACGCATTAAATTATTTCTTTAATTACTAATACTACTTTTACTATGCTTTATTACAGCTCCAAAGCCTACAAATCCATGTAATCCCAGTCCTTGTGGACCAAACAGTCAATGTCGTGAAATAAATAACGTCGCAGTTTGTTCATGTATCTCCGGATACATTGGAAACCCACCTACTTGCAGACCTGAATGCACAACTAGTTCAGAATGTCCACTAAATAAAGCCTGTAGTAATTACAAATGCTTGAATCCATGCAATGGAGCGTGTGGCGTCGGTGCACTGTGTGAAGTTGTCAATCACAATCCTATTTGTTCATGTCCGAATGACTATACAGGAGATCCATTCACAAGGTGTATTCCAAGGCGTAAGTTATCTATTTTATACAGTGTAATATTTGCCTTTTTTTTCTTTGAGCATTACCTTGATGGTTTTTTTTGGATCCGCAAATGCGTCATTTTGAAAACTTTGTGAGTTATGAAACAATTATTTTACTAATGTCATTTCCCATTTATTTCAGCACTTGAAACACCACCTCAAATAAATCCATGCGTTCCTTCACCTTGCGGACCAAATTCAATTTGTCAGACGATAAATGATACGCCGTCTTGCTCTTGTATGTCAGAGTTTATAGGAATTCCGCCAAATTGTCGTCCAGAATGTACAAGTAACAGCGAATGCTCAAACCATCTGGCTTGCATAAATAGTAAATGTAAAGATCCATGTATAGGGGCTTGTGGCTCGCTAGCACAGTGTCGAGTCGTAAGTCATACTCCAAACTGCTTATGCCCACAAGGATATACGGGAGATCCATTTGTAGCTTGCGAAATACAAAGCGTTCAAATTGTTGAACATCTATCTCCATGTACACCATCGCCTTGTGGTAGCAATGCTATATGCAAAGAACGTAATAACATAGGTTCCTGTATGTGCTCTCCTGGTTACTTTGGAAATCCATATGAAGGATGTCGACCAGAGTGCACGGTCAACACAGACTGTCCATCTAACAGGGTATGCCAACAAAACAAGTGTCAAGACCCTTGTCCAGGAACATGTGCCGTAAATGCAGATTGTCAAACGGTTAATCACGCGCCTATATGTACTTGTTACCCGGGTTATACTGGAAACCCCTTCCAAAATTGTTTCGTAAAACAAGGTAAATTTTACACGATTATTCACTTTAGTGTTGTATATGTTTATGTAAAGGTGAAAAATAATAAAATAATTCTATATTTTACAGAAATCGTAAGTGGGGCTGATCCCTGCATACCATCACCTTGTGGACCAAATAGCATTTGCAATGTACGCAATGAGCAAGCAATATGTAGTTGTCAGCCAGAATATAGAGGTGCTCCGCCAAACTGTAGACCGGAGTGTGTTATCAGTGCCGAATGTCCTTCAGATAAAGCATGTCTTGCTCAAAAGTGTACTAATCCTTGTATTGGCCAGTGTGGACAGAATGCTAAATGTTTAGTAATTAATCATAGCCCTATTTGTTCATGTATGGAACAATTCACAGGCGATCCTTTCAGTCGCTGCTATCCTATAAAAGCATATATTCCAGATGTACAAATTAATCCCTGTCTACCGTCACCCTGTGGAACATTTAGCGAATGTAGAGAAAATAACGGTGTTCCTTCTTGTACTTGTTTAGAAAATTATGTAGGAGCACCGCCGAATTGTAGGCCGGAATGTGTCATAAATTCAGACTGTTCTAGCAACTTGGCCTGCATTCATAATAAGTGTAAAGATCCTTGTCCAGGATCGTGCGGTATCAATGCTCAATGTCTAGTGAAAAATCACACCCCAATATGCAAATGTTTAGAAAATTATGTTGGAGACGCATTCACTGAATGTAAGCTTAAAGGTAAGAAATTTCGTTGATCAAAACTGATCACACAATTCAACTATCAGCTGACTTAATATAAATATGCTATATTTTATATAATTTTATTTATAGTTGCAGATGTTATAAATGATGAAAATGATCCTTGTGTTCCATCGCCGTGTGGATCAAATGCGGTATGTGATAATGGAGTATGCTCTTGTCTGCCTGAATTCCATGGAGATCCTTACTTTGAATGTCGTCCTGAATGCATACTTAATTCAGACTGTACACAAGACAAAGCTTGTTATAAGAATAAATGCGTCAACCCGTGTAACAGCGGCGTTTGTGCTAGTAATGCTATTTGCGAAGTAATTAATCATGTACCAATGTGTAGATGTCCCGAAAATATGTCTGGAAATGCTTTTGTTCATTGTGCAATACTAGAAGGTAAGATCCAGATATTTTAACATTGTATACTTTAACAAAATTATTAATGGTATATACAAGTTGAATACCAACCATCTTATTTGTTATATGTAATAGTATTGTTTTTTTTTTAGTTGAAAGACCTGAACCATGTCAACCAAGTCCTTGTGGACCAAATAGTCAATGTCGCGATATTAATGGCCAGGCGGTTTGTTCATGTTTAGTTGGATATATTGGAAGCCCGCCGTCTTGCAGGCCAGAATGTATCGTTAGCACAGACTGCTTACCAGATGAAGCATGTTCAAACAGAAAGTGTATCAAGCCCTGTCAGGGAGCATGCGGTATAAACGCCAAATGTCAGGTTATCAATCATAATCCAATTTGTTCTTGTCCATCATCTTATATCGGGGATCCATTCATTAGATGTATTCCACAAGAAGTAAAACCTGAAAAAATCAATGCATGCATTCCTTCGCCATGTGGACCGAATTCCATTTGTAGAGAAAGTTTAGGTACACCTTCCTGCTCATGTAAACCAGGATATTTCGGTGCGCCTCCATACTGTAAACCAGAATGCATTAGCAACTCTGAGTGCTCTACTCAGCTGGCATGTATTAATGAGAAATGTGTAAATCCTTGCGAAAATTCTTGTGGGGCTAATGCAGAATGCCATGTAATAAGCCACTCGCCTTCATGTTTCTGCTCAGCAGACTACACCGGCAATCCATTCATTGAATGTCATAGAATAGAAAAAATAGAAGAAATATTATCCCCTTGTCAGCCATCTCCTTGTGGAGCAAATGCCGTATGTAAAGAATTTAACGGTGCCGGTTCTTGCACTTGCTTACCGGACTTTTTCGGTAATCCGTACGAAGGATGCAGACCGGAATGTCTTATCAATTCTGACTGTCCTACACACAAAGCATGCATAGTAAATAAATGTCAAGATCCCTGCCCTGGCGCTTGCGCTCCAAATGCTCTCTGTCAAGTAGTTAACCATGCTCCTTCGTGTTCATGTAATCCGGGATTCACAGGAGATCCTTTCCGATATTGTATACAAAAAAGTAAGTAGTTTTTATTTTTGGAAATAAAAGTAACATGTAATTGCATTAAAACATTAATAACTGTAAAATTATTTTATTTATTACAGCTACTTTAGAAGATTCAGTCAATGTTTGCAATCCATCTCCATGTGGACCTAACAGTCGCTGCCAAGAAGTGAATAAGCAAGCTGTTTGTTCATGTATGCCGAATTACATAGGATCACCTCCAGGCTGTCATCCCGAATGTGTGATTAGTACAGAATGCCCAAGTGATAAGGCTTGTTTAAATCAAAAATGTAGTGATCCGTGTATTGATGTTTGTGGTGTAAATACGGAATGCAGAGTTATAAATCATAGTCCTATCTGTAACTGCAAACCTCTTTACACTGGTGATCCGTTTACCAGATGTAATCCATTGCCACGTAAGTATTAGTGGTATTATATATTTTAAATATTATGATAATATTATATTTAAAAATTTAAAAACTTATCATTTAAATCTCTGTTTTTTATTATTTTAGCTCCAGTAGCAAATGCCGTTTTGGAACCGTACAGAAATCCGTGTGTTCCTTCACCTTGTGGGCCTAATTCTATTTGTCAAGAAATTGGAAAAATACCTTCGTGCACCTGTATGCCCAATTTCATGGGTAGTCCGCCAAATTGCAGACCAGAATGTGTTGTTAATTCAGAGTGTCTACCATCACAAGCTTGCATACAACAAAAATGTCAGAATCCTTGTGAAGGCGCTTGTGGAATAGGAGCTCTGTGCTCTGTTTCAAGGCATGTACCTATCTGTACTTGTCCCGAAGGTTACACAGGTGACGCTTTCAATGTATGCTCACCAAAAACTAAACCAGGTACGTAAAGTATTGATATTCATTCATATTAATACATATTTAAAAAATAAATTTTGATAAGGTTAATATTTATCAAATAATTTGTAGAATGAGTTTCAGTTATAACTAATAACATATTTTATTTACAGACCTTGATATAGTTGACAAATGTAATCCGTCACCCTGTGGAACAAACGCTTTGTGTAAAGATGGCGAATGTTTCTGCATAGAAGAGCATCACGGTGACCCATACATTGGATGCCGACCAGAGTGTGTTATCAGCAGTGATTGCCCGAGAGATAAAGCATGCGTTAGAAATAAATGTTTGGATCCATGCCCCAGAGCATGTTCTCCATCAGCTGAGTGCAATGTTGTTAATCACACTCCCATGTGTAGCTGTCCGCAAGGAATGACCGGCAATGCCTTCTACGGCTGTGAACCAATTAGAGGTGAGTTACTGTAACATATGCTAGGAATCGATATTGAAAAGATTTCAACCAACCAAAACAAAATCCTCTGACGAGACATTTAGTATAATACGTAGCATGAAGGAGTATTTATGATAAAAGAGTATAGAGCTATTGATTTAATTAAGTAATAGTAGGTATGTATATTATTTTTAATACATTTAAAAATTTCAGCTCCTATTGTAAGTAACCCATGCGCACCTTCGCCATGCGGACCAAACAGCCAATGCCGAGAAGTAAATGGACAAGCAGTATGCACATGCATTTCTGGTTACATAGGCAGCCCACCATTGTGTCGACCGGAATGTGTCGTAAGCTCTGACTGTACGCCAAATAAAGCATGTAGTAATCAGAAATGTATTGATCCATGCAAGGGCTCTTGCGGAGTGGAAGCTAAGTGTACCGTGGTGAAACATAACCCTATATGTACTTGTCCACCTAAGTACACAGGAGATCCATTTGTTAGATGTTTACCATTTAGTAAGTTTTTTCTTTAATATAAATAAATAAATAAATAAAAATGCAAAATATACATATAATGTGACATTTTATATCTGTATAGGTCCTGTAATGGCTGATACAACACCATGCGTACCGTCACCTTGTGGCGCAAATTCTATATGTAAAGAAGTATCCGGGGCGCCGTCATGCGCTTGCCTACCAAATTTCTTCGGTTCTCCGCCTTATTGTAGACCCGAGTGTACTAGCAACAGCGAATGTCCAACTAATCAAGCGTGTATCAATCAGAAGTGCAAAGATCCTTGTATCAATGCTTGTGGGCAAAACGCTAATTGTAAGGTCATCAGTCATTCACCTATGTGCTTCTGTGATTTAGGCTATGAAGGTGATCCATTTTCATATTGTCAACCTCGACAACAACTTCCGGAAAAAACATCTCCTTGTGAACCTTCTCCTTGTGGTGCAAATGCAATTTGTAAGGAACACAATTCAGCAGGATCTTGTATTTGCTTACCCGATTATATTGGAAACCCATATGAAGGTTGTCGTCCTGAATGCACAGTAAATACGGATTGTACTCCAGATAGAAGTTGCATTCGAAATAAATGTCAAGATCCCTGCCCTGGAACTTGTGGACCAATGGCTATCTGTGAAACTATAAATCATCTGCCAGTCTGCACTTGCTCGCCGGGTTATACCGGACAACCATATCAGAGATGTTATATCTTGAAAGGTATTTTTTTATAAATGAAGTTTATTTTTGAAGTTGTTGCTTTTTGTATATGTGTTTTAATATCATTGTTTTTACTTTATATTTTATTTTAGAATCGAGTCCAGAACCTGCTACACCATGTGTTCCCAATCCTTGTGGACCAAACAGTATATGTAAAGCACTTAATGGACAAAGTGCATGTTCCTGTATGCCTAATTATATTGGTTCTCCTCCTGGATGTCGGCCAGAATGCACAGTTAGTTCGGAATGCCCGAGTAACAAAGCCTGTATTAATTTGAAGTGCGTTGATCCCTGTCCCAGTCATTGCGGAATTAACTCTGACTGCAGAGTCTTTACGCACAGCCCGATTTGTTCATGCAAACCTGGCTATACAGGCGATCCTTTCACAAGATGCTACCCACAACGTAAGTAAAATTAAACTAATGATACACAAGATATAAAAAGATTACGTACAACAATTTTATGTTCATATTACGAGTTCCCAATTCGATTTTATTTTTTAGCTCAAGTTCAACCAACATTTGACTCACCCAAGGATCCATGTGTACCAAATCCGTGCGGAGATAACGCCATTTGTAGAAACGCTAACGGTGTGCCATCATGTTCTTGTATGCCAAACTTCCAAGGCCTTCCTCCTAATTGCCGTCCCGAATGTGCTATTAATCAAGACTGCCCATCAAACCTGGCATGTATGAATATGAAATGTCGCGATCCATGTCCCGGCAGTTGTGGACAAAATGCTATGTGTTCAGTATTTAACCATTA
>JAPEIZ010000005.1:2918090-2931074 GCA_026122275.1 Junonia oenone
AAAAAAAGATTATATGTATCTCTCGGATTTGGACATAAACTATTTTTTATTCCAAAAAATTACAAAATTTCCCCAAGAATTTATTGCGAGCAGCAGTTATTCATTCCATAAAATTAATCATTTTAAATCAATATCCAAGCCATTTTCTGGTTCTCGTGACGATGAAGATTATGAATGGTGGCGACGACTTATCTGGCTTTAAACATGAACATTAATCGATTATAATGTAAAAAATATATATTGAGGTGAGTATTTAGGTACTAGGTACGTATGTACCTAAAGCAGAACATACAGTTTACCTAGCTTTTATTGCTGAACTTATAAGGAAACCTAAAATTATAAATTTATAAATATCTGTCTCATTTATACATCTATTTCGATTAAAACATTGTAAACAAAAATAATAATTGAAGCAAGTTCTGTTACTTAGTACCATGTTAGTTGACAGTTATTGTTAGGTATTACTTCTTCCCTACGGCCTTTATAGCCTTTAAACTCACAATTAGGCACAATACATAGCATTACTACAAATAGGAGACATTCATTTGTACTTTAAAGACATATTAAACAAACAACATCAAGTGACCTGCCTGCTTCTCTACCATAAAAAAGAAAGCAAACATCTATGATGTTAATTATTTATAATTTTATATTAATTATACGTATTCAGGTCAGATATTTCATATTTAATCGTCCGTTTTCTGGCCTGGTATTACTTGCGCTGTTGAAACTATTGACACGGTACAATAGTTTCCGTAAAGTGCCTTCATGTGTGAAATTTGTGAACACGAACAGCAATAGTTAACATTATTCACATTTTAGAATTGGATACTGTATAAACAAAATACTTAAAAATTTAAAATTCAATTACACTTATTTAATGATATATGAACTCTTTTAAAACAAATGATTTTTATACCTATCCATGTCGGTGTTACACAGAATAGTAATTCGATAATTATTATTATTACGTTACGCAATATAACCATTTAAAAGATTTAGAAGTAAAAAACAGTTATAAAACCAATTAATTCTTTAATTTCAGGTAGATGGCACGTCGCGTGTCAGCAGGCGACTTTCAAATCCTGATAGAAGTCCTACGAGTTCAAATAAATCAGAAGATGTTTCGCCTACGTCTAGATCAAGAGTTCCAAGAAGACGAGAAGAGAGTCAACCAAGAGATGTTTCAAGAACGAGAAGTAGAAGCCGGCCTACTGAGGCTACCGCTACTACAACAGATAGACCTCAGTCTCAGTCCGAACGAAGTGACCGATTCGACTCGAGAAGATCGAACAGCCGGACTCGAAGTAGGCCCGTGGTCAATGAAGAAAACTTCGATACTACTGTGAACAGAGAAAATCAAGCAAAAAGTCGATCTCGGCAGACCAGCAGATTTGTATCGTCTCAAGCAACGCAGGCGCCTATACCCAGTACTTCACCGTCTGTGACTAAGATACAAAAGGATTTTACGGATATCGCTTTCAACGATATAACAAAAACTGTACCTAGAGACACTGTACAGAGTGACGCTAACACACAAATAAGAAGAAGAAGTTCAACTATTCGCACGATTGAAATTGTGACAACTCCGAGAGGTCGTGGACGTATTAATACAAATACACGTACAAATTTTCGGGCGTTGGATTTAGATGTTTCAGGAACGGCCAATGCACTATCGACCGCTCCTAAAGAACCGACTACTGCGAGAACTGGAGACTTAAGAAACTCAAGAAAATTAAGATATAAAACAAGACAATCTGAAACGGATACAAATTTAACTGGTGAAGGTATAACAACTTCGAATGAAGTGAGATCTAGTCAAATTAGGGAAAGTACTACTAGTCAGCCAGAGGTGAAAACTTTTACTCGATCTACAACAGAAAGAATTGCCAGGCAAACTACTGAAAGAGTTTCTACTAATTCGAGTACAGCAAAAACAAGAAAAGTTGTCAAACGTCCAGTTTCTCGAAACAAGTCAAAATCTTCTTTGACTGCAGAAAAAACAAAAGTGTCAGATGAAATTAAGGAAGACGATAACTATCCCGAAACTTTTAAAGCTTTGATTCAAGCTAAAAATGCATCGGTGAGTAGAAAAGCCTCAATAAAGTATGGTTAATTAATTAATGAATATCACTCATATTAATATCACTGTATATCATAATTATACGAGTTACAAATAAATAAGCACTTACAACAGAATTTCTGTTTGTTTCATATCACTAACATTGTTCCACATACTAACATGTATGAATCATCAGACCACCATTAAAAAATTAAAACATTCATATTAATTTTTAACATCGCATGTATTTGATTTGTGAAACCATTACTTAAAAGAAACGATAAAAAATTTCAGACACAAGCCAGCTCTCCAACCAGCGAGAGTTTGTCAGTGAAAGCATCACAAAAAGTCTTTAAAACTTACACCACATCTTCACAATCCATAATCACGGCTCCTGATATAGAAAAACATTCACGGGTAACAATATTAAATAAGTCCATTTTATCCTATTAATACATGACAGTACTATTTTTACCATATTTGAAGATAATTTCATTTTACCTTTTAATACCTTTTTAAATCAAGTGTACCTTTATCATGTTATAATAAACTTTCATAACATATCATTTTATTAACATTTTACAACAAAGTTACTGTCACTCACAATAAAAATTTACTTTAGTGTACTTGTATAAATTTACATTCAATTTCGTTTCTTAAATATTAATCATCAGTCTTATTAGTCAAACATTTTTTATAATATAAAATACACCTGACTTTCAGCTACGCAGTAAACTAAACAAGGAAGCTAATAACAATGAAAGCAGTACTGAAGAAAAAATACCAATAGAAACAACGCCAACACCTGAACAACCAAAGGCAAAATCTGAGTATCGTCTTCGAGGATCCTATATACCAAGGAGTAAAAAATCAAGCTCATTTTCGTCTACTGCTTCTTCTTCCAGTCCAAGTACTGAAAGAACATATAAATTTCAAAGAAAAGTAAAATCAACAACACCAGAAACACCAAAAAATGAAAATCCCAGTGAAATAAAACGTAATGAAACTAATGTATCTTTTAAAAAACCTGCTATTCGTTCGTCATTGTACTTAAGAAGAAATGCTTCAAAAAATTTCAGCACGAGTTCAGAACTTCCTGATACATCTAAAAATAATGAAGTAAAAACAATATTTAAGCCGAAACAGTTGCTGCCGAGGACTTCCTATTACTCGAGGTTAAGAAGTAACGTACTGACTACAACAACAACCACAACTGAATCAAGTGAAACAGGCATAACAGAAGAAACAGTAGTAGCTGAAAAGAAAGCAGAAAATATAGCTGAATTGCCTATAATTTTTACGGATGCTACATCTAAGGACACCAATACTACTAACGTACAAGAAAGAAGTAGCTTTATTATAACTGTAAACAGTAAAGAATCCGCAGAAAATGGCACTGAAAATGAGATATTAAGCAAACCTGAGGAGAGCGAATTTAAACCAATTAGCGTTACAACTACCACCCAAAAATATCATGCTACTTACAAAGAAAAAAATAGTGATGTTCCTACGTCAAATAAGGATAAACAAACAGTTACACCTATAAGAAATATTAGAACCAGAAAATATGGTCGAAAATCAACAAAATCTAAAGATGATATTTCACCTGTGACACCGAAATCTAAGGAAAGGAATTTAAGAAAATATAGTGATACTTTTTCAAAGACAACAGAGGCTTCATCAAATGGCGTAAGTATACATTTATATAGATAAAAAATTTAATAATTTAGTTGAACAGTTGCATAATGTATTTGGTTTACCCAACGTTTTCCAGATAATAGCTGGTCCAGAAAAACAAAAAAATAAATTTAGTTCTAAATATCGAGCGTCATACCTTGATAAACCATTTTACAAACCTACTGTACCCTCAATTACATCATCCACAGTAAGTAACACAACAAATAATACAACTAGTATATCAAACAATAATTCCAAAGTATATATTGACTAAACAGTTATACAATATTGCTAAATAAATTATTGGTCTTATTTTGAAAAGGATGAAATCATAAATTAATTACAAAAGCGTATTTTGTACTTGTATGATAAAGAAAATCACATCTAAAATAATTATTTTACTAATTTACATTTATTTGGAAAGAAAATGAGAACATTAGTAATATCCAAAGTATTGTTCGTATCCATTCATAATAAAGCCGTGTGTATTTTTTTCACCAATTAAGAAATCGTAGACTAAAAAACAAAAAACAAAGCCCCTTTATGAAATTGGTTATAAAATATAAGAATTTATGTTACATTAAATATTGCACATTTCATTGTCAGCTTCTTCCATATTCCAAGTATAATCATTTTTTATTTCATAGGTTACAATATTTTTATTTTATTTTAATTATAACAAAATCAAATAAAATATTAAAATTAAAATAAGAAATGATTATTCTTGGAAAACTTGTAACAAAATCATCATTAAGTCAAAGCAATGAACATTTGCTTCCATCAACATTTTAACAATTATTTTCATTGCTAAAGGCATGGCTGAAATTCTTCGTGACTGATCATCTTTTATCAAAGTCCGTAGAGGAGCCAAACTGGTTCGAAGAAGAGGATTTTTCTGATGTTACAACAGAACAGATGTCAAGACAAAACACAACATCGCCGACATGCTTGCATGAAACAGCCTTAGAACCGGTTAATGACATCATTTAGACTAAACATTATCTCACAATCATGGTGGCATTTCATATACTTACACTATTGTAATTAAATTTATGGAACTCTTAAACTTAATTAGTTTTAGGCTGTCTAACTTTACATTGCATTTAAGTTATATAAAAATAATGAGATAATTATTACATTATTATGTTCTAAAATTTAATAAGTAAGAAAGTTATCGCGTAATGAAAGATTTACACTGCAAATGCTTAAATACAAAATAGCACTATAAAGTTAAAATAGTAAAAATAACAAAATTATAAATTTAAATAGTATTGTATTTAATTTTAAGTAAAATCTATTAAATTGTATTGATTTTAAATATTGTTTCAATACTCACAATGGGTTTTGCTTAATACATTTATTATTTGCAACACTCTACTTTCTTTAATAAAATCCAAAAGTAATAAAGAGGCTTTGGTCTACGCACAATTTCCTGTTTTTTCAATACTATCTCACTTTCAATTCCACATTGCTGTGATTATTCACAAAACTTTTTTTCTAAATTCATGGGTGAGATGACTTCTTATTTCAGGTAGAGGGAGAAGAAATACAATTAGGGCCGGACATGAACGCAATATCTTTTACTAAGTCACGAAGTCCACTAACATCTGCTGATCTGAGACTTTCCGAAAGCCTGGCCAAGTCATTACAAGTCATGAATGTTGAAGCGTCACATCATTCACCTTCAGTTACAGTATCAATATTTGATGCTTTAGCTGAAATACTTACGTCTACACCTAGACCTCGTATTTCAACAACAACTGAAGTATCGCAAAAACAAAACACTAATAACGATGTAATACAAACATTTGACGGAGTGAGTAGCAATATTAATGTAAATAGTGTCAAGGGCTTCGTGAGTCAAGACACCTTTATGTCAGTGGATAACGTAAACACTATTGCTAAATCTGTACAGGCCACTGAAAAATCTACACCAAATGTGTCTAACCGTTTGTCGGCTGGGGGAACCACTACACCATCACAAAATCTTCAGGACAGGGATAATTCTCCTTCAAATACACCTCAAAAATCCCCTACTCCCACTCCTCCTCCTACTACACCCGTATCCGCACGGAAACCTTTCGCTATAAAAGTGTTATATGTAGATACTGAAACAACAACAGACAAAACGACTCCTGTAATGACTACAAATCAGCCATCGACTGACAGCTCAACAATGGTATATAACACAGTATCTGATCTTATATTTTCTAATAAAAGAATTGTATCTTCGGATTTAACTAGCATGCTTTCAAATAATATTAAAAATATAATTCAAAACATGGATGAGGATAGTAGAGCTAGACTTTCAGTAGATATGGTAAAATTATTAAATTCCCTTATTCCCAAATTAAATAAGCCTTTAAAACGCCAAGATGACTTTGACTCCATTCCGAATACCACACCTTACAGCTTGGAAGATATAAAAGATACTGAAAATGTTGTTATAGATAAAGATAAAATGAATGATTTGAATACAAATATCTTCCAAGATGTAGGGAATATGAATATTGTAAATAGCACGGAAAAGAATATTGATTCACCAATCACAACCACAGAACCAATCCTTGCTGTAAATACTTTTTCACTTGAAAACCAAGATACACAGTCTGTGCCTGGAACTCTAACCGATAGAACTTCATTCGTTACTGTAGAAATGCCAATAACTATGCCAACTGAAAGCAGCATTATATTAACGACCGATGCTCAAGTTGACGTACCCAGCCCTACAACGTTTAATAGTATTTTATCTGTTAGTACTCCAGGCACAGATTCAGTTATTATAAATAGCGATACAAGTTTGCGTCCAAGTGTAAATAATGATTTTACTAACAAAACTGTCCTTATTCCATTCCTAACTAATTTTGAATTGAATGACTTTACGTCTAACGACTCTGACAATTCAAGTGTGAATTTAACTAAATCGATTCCTACTCCATCAATATCATCTTTACAATTAAAAGAGTTAGAAGATATAGATAATATCGAAGATCCAAGTCAATTATCAAGACTTCAATTATGGATTCTTTCGAAAAAAGCCAGAGTTTTAAAAATGATTGAAGATATAATACGAAATCACAATGACGAGATAGCAAATGCCTCTTTGACTGAACTGATAAACAGTTCCAGTTCAAACAATATATCTCTTTCTAACCGTTTGACTGAGATCGTTAATACAATGACGTTAACAACTATCAGTCCATTAGAACTTAACAATAAAGATGATTCAACAACAACACAGGCGACTATTACACAAATGACTACTCCTTCCTCAAATCCTTCCTTGTCTTCCTCTCAAACTACAGTAAATGTCATTACGACAGAGAATCCCTTCACAAATGCACCTACAAATATAGCTGATATTTCATTGACAACTACGCCTATGTCACTTAATACTGTTTCAACCATTTCACAAGACATTGAAACGACAGCTTTTCAAACTGCTGGTGATATAGCTGGCGCTTTTCCTAGTTCTACATCTGCGACAATTGCCGAATCAACAATGACTGAGGGTTTTATAAGTAATCTCGAAATATCTGAAACAACAATAGCAGAAACAGATATGACTCCAACTTCAACATCGAGCAATAACGAAGCAACTACCACTGCTTTTAATATTGAATCAGAAACCAGAAATGATTTAATGACAGAAAGCAATTTAGAGACTACATCTACATCAGGTATTGAAACGACAACTAATGTTGTATTAACAAATGAATCAATATCAAACGGTGTAAATATGACAAGCAATCAAATCAACGTCGCTACTCCATCACCTATTCCGAAAAAAGACTATGTTATTTTTGGAATACTTCCTAACAATACAGTGGTACGTAAAGATCCTAACGATGATCCATTGGAAACATTAACAGAAGCGAGTCCATACATCATTTACGGCGTACTACCAAATAACACAGTAATACGAAAATTTCCTAATGGAACTAGAGTACCACGAATCATGCAAAAAATTGACATATTACCAATTAGTCCATGGAGCTTAAGAAATCCATATAGCCCCATCCATAACATTCCGGCCATTGTCAGACCGCAGTCTAACCCTATCCGAGTATCCACTAATACTGTGACATCCAACGACACCTCAAATAACGGATCGGAAAACCAATTAACTACCGACACTGTAAATAACCTACAAACTACGGTATTAATTTTACGTTGTTTAGCTTGAATGCTGTGCTTGGAGCTTAATTTTCAGCGCGTAGTGTATAGTGCAGTTGGCATAAAAGGGAAGGTGTTGGGACTATGGTAAGCTAAGCATGCCTCCTTCACATTAACCCCAACCCAAAATAACATTGCAAAGCTTAACTTTCTATTTCGTAATTGCAGATTTCTTCATCGGCACTTAATATAACAGATAGCAGTTCATTGGGTATAACTACCTCCACAAATAAGCCGCCTGCTGAAAAAAGCACTGCCTTGCATGTTTTGAGTTTACGCACAACTACAATGTTACCTTCTATCGATGAGATTCTGCTTAATAGCATATCTTCGGCCACTAAAGAGGAGATGGTCATATCCTCAATGACAAGTTCTACTCGTGAACCAAGAATATTAACACTGGATATCGATCCGGAGGTATAATCATTACATATAACTCACAATACATTCTCATACTTATATTCTAAAGCTTAATAAAATTTACTAATTAATCATTTATAAGTAGATAGTAAAGATTGATATACAAGTATTTGATGCTATAATTGAAATAACTAGAATTATTGCATGTGGTAAAGACAATACATATAAATTGATATTTGTTTAAAGGTAAGTGGTGAGGGTTCTTCGTATTCTTTCGTACTTTCGTATATTTTTTTATTATTCACTTGGAGAATATGGCAACATAAATACTTTTTTATTAATTTGATCTAATCTCATTACAGACAAAACAGATTCGTACTGAAAGGCCCGATGACGGAAATGGAAATACTGTATTTAAATTTATACCTATTGACGAAGTAACCGTATCACCACAAGAATCGAATGTTCTAAAACTCGCATCAACCAAAATGCCAAAACTATCGAAAAATAATGAAATAATACAATCTACTACACCTGAATCTAGTACACAAACTCCACCAGTACAAAATGACGTAAATATTAACGATCAATCAACTACAACTCAGGCCTTTTCAATGACTCCAATTGAATCGACAGTTACAACTACAATGCCTCCAGAGTTATCTATAATGATAAACAACAAACAACCTGAAGTGTCAACCTTTACTCCAGAAAATACTCTATCAACAGCGAATACAATGATAACATCACCTTCAACTATACCTCCGGTATCAACAACAATGGAACAAATAACTACAGCTGCACAAACGACTACGATACCTACAACAACGACTGTAGTGCCATCCACGATGGCAATAACGACTCTAAACAGCGAGTTATTTACTCTGACAACTACGCCACCTACAACTCTTCAAACTACAAATTATGACCTATCTACAGTAACAACAACACGCCCTACAACTAATGTTTTACAAACAGCAGCTTCTAATCAAAAGGATGCTGAGCTCCTACAAACATTGTTACAGCAAATTGGACGGAATCATAAAACTTTAAATAGTTTTAGTAACACCAATCAACTACCGGTAAATAATCAACAAAACGATAACGCGAGGCTCTTGCAAGCGCTTCTTTCAGGTGGCACACAAAGTTTTGGTGAAATTAAAAATTTTAACAAACAAACAACTACAACAACGACACGATCAATCGAAGACGATATCCGACAATTCGAAGAAGATACCAAATTACTTAAAGCACTCTTGCTAGCAACGGGACGTAATCCAGCAGAACTGAATTTACCTAACCTTGATGGCATAAGCAGAGTTACTGCGACTACAACTTCTGCTCCAACAACAACAAGGCTTATAACTACTACGACCCAAACAACTACTCAGCCAACAACAACTACTACTCCTACAACTACTACCACTACTACTACTACTACTACAACAAGTGCTCCTACAACTACCACAACCACATTTAATCCTATTACAACCGATAGGATAAGTACCTTATCTTTTAATGAAGACCTAAAAAAATTACAAGAAGACACAAGACTTTTACAAGCTCTCCTGCAAGCTACTGGCAATAAAAACCCTGGCAGCTTACCAGTTATATCTGGAATAACATCTAATGTAAGAGTTGCGTCCAATCCTTTAACGACGTCGATAGAATCAAATCCCACAACTCCTTTTAATGTTCGCCCTGTTTTTACAACGAGACCGTCACCAGTGTTTACAGCTAGTACACCTGGAACTGTCACTGTGTCTACGTTACAGCCGCAGCAACAAACAACAGAAGAAATTAGAATATCAACTACATTCCAACCTTTCAATGAAAGATCTACAACTATACGCAGTGTGGGTGGTATCTCGACTACAGCTCGACGCGCTCAAAATCCTAGGACCCGAATAACGACTGAGATTCCTAGTACATCAACATTTTCGGACGAAGAAGATTTACTCTTCCTGCAAAATTTGGTAAGACTAAAAATATATCTTAAGTATGTTTAGAAATAATATTTGGCTTAAGCGATGTCTCGATAAACGATCCATTAAATTGATTCAAATGATCACAATAATTAGTTCTCGAAAACCATCCTATAAAAACCCGTTTAATAAATTTCTTTCATTTGAAGTCAGATATAATTTATCGGAATATTTAGAAATAATTAAACATAATACATTAAATTATTTAATATTTTCAGAAATCAGTGTTAAGTACACAGAATAGTAATGAAGATCCCGAAACAGCTCTTGCTAATCGAGTGATAGCATTGGCTGTGGAAAGAAGTTTAAATGAAATACAAACTGGAAAAGCAGGTGATGCATCTACTACCAGCAGACCTACCACTACCACAACTCCTAGAACTACAACCATTACTTCAACAAGTCCAACTACAAGAGCAACCACATTAAATACACCCTCGCTAGAAGAAGATATTAAGCAGTTTGAACAAGATACAAAGCTATTACAGGCACTTTTAAAGGCAACTGGTCAGGATCCATCTAAATTTAACATACCGACACTGGCTACTACTAATGTGAGTTCTAATATTATTTAAATATTTTTATTATAATATTTATTTATGATTCATGTATTTGTATCCATCAACTCAAAATGTTCATCTTATTTTAGAGACCTAGTGCCAATCTAGCTGAGCCTACAACAGCAAAACCCTACGGAGCGAAAATAGCAGTTAAAGATGAGTTAAAAAATGAAAATGATGATGCGCAATTATTACAAACTTTAATTAAATTACAAGACGCTCAAGAGACGACAACACAAAGAAGCAAAATAGCACTCACAGGTTTTTTAATTATTTATTTTAATTGAAATAGTAAAATAAATTAGAATAACAGTGAAATTGTATCTCATTTTTAATTTTGTAACATTACAGGGCAATCATCTGACGAGGCGTTAAAAAAGCTATTGAATCAAGCTCAGCCTACCGGGATGGTGTCTGAAGCGACTAAATCTTCAATTTCTTTAAGCACTGAATACGGAAATAGCAATGACGCATTGCTAGCAGCGTTGCTAAAAGAACAAGGCTTTGGACCAACAACGGCAAGTTCTTTGGACGAGCAACTTCGACTAGCTGTTAGTTCTAATTTTCTCATCTATATCTAACTAATAAAACTATGAGTCAATTAATTCCAAGTACCAATAATACAGTAATATTCCTATCATTTTTAATATAATGATTGCAAATATCTATCCTCCTTGCTTTAAATAATTATCACTTTATTAATTTTTTGGCTTCTAATACCTTGTTTCCAAACTTTATCTTTTTATTACTCCACGTAACATAATAATAAACTGTATGCAAAAGTCTTAGCTAAACTGTAACACCGTAGGCTTTACTCAATCAAGTGGTAGTGACGCCGAAGGCAAGGAGGACAACAACGCCGCCACCGCCGCCTCCTGCGCCAAGAAGACCAATATTAGACGGCCTAGCGTGGCTGTGGCAACAGTGGCGAGAAACTGCGCCTGGCCCAGAGGTGGCCAGACCTAACAGGAGACCTGCTCCATCAGCCAGGCCTTCCGTAACACCATCTGCAGCAACAAGCTCCAGAGTCAACTGGTTTGGCTCTGGGCCTTTCGTTGGTAACGCCGACGAAAGGCCACAAGCAAATAGAGTGGGTTTCACATCTCTTTTACTAAAGTTGTGTGATTGGGGATGAGGTGGAGGATCCTTTAGCCTTAGGTTAAATTAAATAAGTAAGAGAATTTTTCCTTACTTGTAGTTAGCTATTTATGATTTAATCTAAGGCAACTTTTTTAGTTTTGTACAGATTGTAATTGTAAATATGTAGAAATTTATGTACATATACGAGATGTACGTATATAAGCTTCCGACAAAGTTTCCTTATTTCCATCCGTTTGTAAATTGTATTTAGTTACAGACTAACATTTTCCTATAATAACAATTGTCGGAGAACTATACGAATCTCGTGGTTAATTATTATTAGTTTTATATTAAGGTCATTAAGTATTTATTAAACGAAAAAAAAAAAATGCTTTATTTGCTTATCGATCATATTTGAGTTTGTTTTGCAACGCCTCCTTTGTGAACCATATCATAAAATCATTTGTGGGCTTTTTAAAAATGGTCGCTCTTTGAAAATTCTTTATAAAAATTAATTCTTGTAAATATTGTTGTATTTAGCTATTTAATACATTCGACAATTTGAATAAATCGTGATGAACCGCTAAAGTGTCTTATTGTTACTAACATAGCCAACATATCACGAATTTCAGCTACGTTTTTAACGCACAATGGACCACGTTATCAGTTCACTATTGTTCCCAAACATAAAGTGCGCACTTTGTAAATATTATAAATGTTCTTTACTTACCTTTATGATTCATCTTCCTCGTTCCATTGTTTATGTTTTTAAAATAAACCTTGTCATTTATCCAAAAGAACTTTAGATACCTATGACATATTATGTATATGGATTATATGTAAAAGTTTTAATCATAGTGTTAATACATTGTGTGATATATGTAAATAATATGAGTGTTGTGTATATATGTATAAATGTCGGTGAGTAAATATATGTTTCTGCATGTGATTAACAATTTTATTTATAAAAATCTGTATAAATTAAAAATATTGCATTCTAAGCTTTCGTCCGGTTTGCTTAAGAAGTTAATACCCAATATCTTCTTCATTTTGCAAACATGGACATATAAATACTAGCTTATCA
>JAPEIZ010000005.1:2979219-2990702 GCA_026122275.1 Junonia oenone
AAACATAGCCCTTTCAATAGAGCGGACGTAATCAGTCAGGTCATTGAATTTTAGTTTTTTGAGGAATACGTAAAAATACTTCAAAATGCGTAAAAAAATATTAAGATTACTATACTGCTCATCTGCATAGTTATATGTATACGTACACACATGTAAATAATATGTCTTAATAATACTAAGACATAAACACATGTTCTAACACAAAACCATAGTATGGAATTCACGTTTTACTAACTAACCCATTGGATCTACACACCAGATGTTACTATCAAAAATGAAAACCCAATTTTGTGGTACATTCCAACTCTGAAGATATTTTAGGAGCTTCGGCTAAAAATTTTCGACTTGCACTCTGACATGCGTCCGTTGCAAACCCGTTTTCTATGGAAATTTAGAATTCCTTAATTTCCTTTCGGTATCCAACTTACATTTTTCGTTATGAACTTTCGTTTATGAATTTTATTGACTGATTTTGATACAAGCGTTCCTATTTATAATACTGAAATAAGGTATGTACATATATATCCTGAAATCAAATAAAGTAAGTAACTTGGTTTGAGTTAGTAGTAAAGGTACGTATTAAAAGGGTGAAAATATAGGTATATACTATGACTTTGTCTGTATAAAATCATTATTTTTAACAGCACATGTTCTTTACCAAAATCCAATCAATATTTATACATCAAAGTTAGTTCAGCGCTTATTACGTTTTCACACTGAAATAACATCACTTTAACAAAGTATAATATTATTACCTAGCCATTGCCCGTGACTCTCCCTTTGTAGATCAATTTACTAGCCAAAAAAGTTACATCCTTCTTTAAGATACCAAACTACCATATTCATCGAAAGTTTATAGTTAGCCTTAAAATCATACCAGAAAGACAAGGCAAGACAAGAGTTATTAATATGGATGATTGCAGAATTCATAAAATAAACCCTAGAATGCCTCAGTATATCTCACATTCTCGGAATGCCAGTGTAACCTCTAAACGCTTGGCAGGCTCGTCTGTTCTCGTGCGAATAACTCAAAACAATGCAATCTTGAGCTTGGCACGTTACGTCTATTACCATACCGATGTAGGGCTGTGACACGCTATGGGAGCTATCTACGTGTTCGTGAATACGCAAATAAGTTGGCAATTTGGTATACAATTAGTTGTTTGTGTTCATTTTCTATGTGTATTGTAGAGAATGTTTAGGGTTTATGTTTTGGTTAAGATACATTTTTTGATTTTTCATTTTTAAAAGTAAGAGAAAATCAACTGCCTAATTTAGAAAATATTATCACGCATGAAATATACTAATTGTATGTATGTACATTTAATATGGTGTTTGGATTTTAACTGCCTCGTTAATATTTTAAAACACTCCCGTGTCAAATATAGACGTAGTAAAAACAGGCTTCAATATTTTCGTCTCAAATAACACGGTACAATATCTCCAAAGGGAAAGACTAGTAAATACCGAAGCAATAACAGTTACCCGACACTCCTCACTAGACACATTAAAATAATTCCGAGGCAACAAATTTGACTTCCAGTCGCACGCACGAGGCGCCTTGCATTTGGTAGCACGCCAAGTCTGCGACGGGATATTATTAAATTAATGCCTTACTTGTATGGCGCATACTGGGCATAACGTTATTTACGTTCACGGCCGTTAGCCTTGACCTTGGGTATTAATTTTCATATTTCGACCCGTTTTATCAGGTTTGACGGGACAGATTTTATGGAACGACTTAGTAGCAAATGTTTTTTTATATACCAAAATAAAGGTATATAACATATGTTTATTATGATTGACCGACGTCTTTTCCCTCTTCTAATTCTGACATCTTCAGCAATATTGGTACTACAAACATTATGGGTAGATAGTGATAGTGATCCCTTGGGATTAGATAAAACGCTTTTTTCTGGATACTCCCATAAAAATGGAAGGTTATCATTTTAACCGAAGTAAGCGTGAAGAAATTCATTAAAAATGTATTATGTTGACAAAAATATCTATGCAATCTGTACCAGCTATATATATTTATATTCTTTACCAAAATTCATTAAAACCGTAAACATAATAATCTGAAAAACTTTTACATATACAATATTACTATGAACACAGTGGCAAAAAATATAGCCACAAAGTTAACTATTCATTCCATAAAAGCATCACCACCAAAAAATAAAGAATCGAAAGCCTTACACTGTAACACCCAATGAGACGTCTAAAAAACAACATGAAAACGTGAAATCTCACAGAAAAAAAGGTAAAAAACATTCGTTACAGATTTAGTTTCGTTACTGGGTTTCATTAAAATAATGACAAGTGTTCTTAACGTTTACGCCCGCTCTCATTACGGAGAAAATATCGGTCAAGCTTCCCGCAGAAATACATTATACGACGACGTTTCAGTTCAGTTTTTGCCTTACTGGCGTATCTGAGACTGTTTTACGGTAAAACCCTAATGAACTCGGGAGTGCTTTACTAAATCAGGTTTAGTTTCGACTTAGAAGTGATAGAGGTTATGTTATTACAATTTAGAAGGACTAGAATAAATAAATTTATGTTATAGGGGATGGAATAAAATATAATTTATATTAAGTTATATAGGTAGTACGTGTTGCTCATAGCTTGTGTATATTTTACAGTTTTTAGTATTTTTTCGTAGTGTATTATGTATTATGTAATTTAAATTTTTTTTCAATTATTGGCAAAATATACTTACTTTTAAATATAGTATATTTTGTGTTTATTTACATGACAAGTTTAAAGGTAATATTTTACAACAATAATAGAAAAATAAAATAAAAAACTCAACTTAAAATGAATATACTTGTTTCTTGGTCTTTACCTTTGGTGTGGGATTTCCTGAGATCGGTTCTCAATGGATCTCAATAAAGCAGAATGAAACCTGATATAGAACATATACTATTTTAGTATAGATGATCTCATCAAGGTCTAAGGAGAGAACTAAAACTGCAGATTTGAGAGCTAACAGAAGTTGAACCATCGAAATTGAAGTTCAAAGAAACTTTATTCAAGGAATTACAGAAAACTTTACACCACACGGAGATCAAACTAAGACGTTTAAAACAACCTTATTATTTTAGTTCTTATTCCATAAATTAAAAGAATATTGTAAGGAATAATTACACTTGTATACAAATGATATACAATTCCGAGACGCTTTGTTTTAATTTCTATTATAACAATAAAATAATGATTGTATTTGAATAATAATACATTTTCTCTTTGTAAAGGCAACGTAAGCTCTAAGTCGAGTAAACAATAATGAATATTTAATAGATTACGTAACTGTTGTCGTTTTGCAACAACAAAGAACTACGAAACTCGTGAAATTTGTATAAATTCATCGCGTTAACAATTCTATTTAGTATTTATTTTATACTTGTGAAACTCTACTTGATAAATATTATATGTACATCGCTTTATTGCGAGTTAACTGTTTTATCTGAAGTATTATCCTTCGCTAGATGTATTTCTTTGTAAAATAACAGTTGAGATGTTTTCAATTTCAAAATATAGCTTTGAGTGAATAAGAAGATTCGCCAACGTTAACCTTTAAAAAATTGTCTGACAAATAACTTTTTATCGCAACTTTCCTTGAAAAGGTATTTGTTGCAGCATTAAATAGCACTTACCATCTTAATGTCATAAACTTAAAATAAAAAAAAAAAAACTAAAAGGCCATTTTTCATAAAAGTATTTAAATAAGATAGCAGAATTATTAAAAGTGAAACGACTTGTTTATTAGCTTATTGCACGCGAATAATACGATAAGAGTAACGTTTTTAGACATAAAACTCAACTTCAAATCGGATTTAGTCAAATGATAGCATAATCGTCGTGAACGAGAAAGCCCACTGTTTTTATACGGTGGATATAAAAAGCGGTGATTGCCCGCAGACATTCGCCGGTACTTAATTATTTTGGGCTTAATCGGTACCATGTGGTACCATTTAGTGATAATATTTAACAAGGATCTAAAGTGATTAACTGTGACTCTTTCAATTTATATTTGTATTAATTAATATAAGCATTACATTATTTGCGTTTTATGTTAAACATAAGGCTTTACTTTTCAGAATTCCATGATAACTAATCAAATATTTATTTTGCTAATATCTTCAAAAACAATATAAATCTCTCTTGCTTCTATGTATAACGATCAGTTGCGTTGAACTGGAACTGACTGTAGAGGAAACATCTCCTAAAGTTGATCTGGTGCCGGAGTGAAACATACGTCTTGTCTGTGTGTTCATCATACCGGAGTTATGTTGTTTTCGCCGTTTATATCAAATTTAATATTTGAGTTACGTTGGATTGGTTTCTAAACAGCAAAAATACAATTAATATATTGAACAATAATAATAAAGAGCTAAGCTCGTTTATTAAAGTTAATAAATTAACTGCTTTCCGGAATTAAATGTAAAAATTTTATCATAAAATAAAATTGTTTCATAAAAAACAAAACACAAAATCACTCATCACACGCGTGGATGTAATTTATTGTAGATAAAAGACGTTCCGGTATAAGCAATATCCCATAACTAGGCCACCAACTTTTACATTTAGCGGCATAAAAGCGAAACAAAAATACAAACTTACTTTGAATTTAATAAGTATGAGAGTAAAAGTATCAAGAGGTTTCTTCGTTTGCACATGTTTACCTTATATAACAGATACTATATAAATAGACGAAATATCTTTTTTATGAATATAATATCAAAATTCCGAATAATTAAGCCGGCAAACAGATGTTTCTTGTTTAATTAGACCCATTAATCATCCACCTTGCGGGGATTCGCAAGCAGTAAATCAATACGGGCAATCGTTTCTACGTTATTAATTAAGGTATAAATGCGTTGTAATAATAGATTTATTAACGGGGCGGTACAATTTATATTAAATTTCAAAAGGTTAACATTATAGAAGCGAAGTTACAATTGGATCTACATTACTATTTACTTAAAAAGGTAAAGGTCCTTTAAAAGTTTGTATAAATAGCTTTGAGCCCTTAGTTGTTAAGAAAGACTAATATGCAATTTACACGTTTAATAAAAAGTGTTTAGCGTTGTTAAAGCGACAATGCCACGATAAAAATAAATAAAATATTAAGAAACTGTTAGCTAAATGTATAAAGTCACATTGTTTTTATTACGCACAATTTTTTCTTGATATAAATTAAAGAATGGTAAACGCTCATTACATATCATAACCATCCCCGACGGACGTACAGATAAAATAATAAATAAGTAAATCAGTTACACCATTAGAACTACCTATACAGGATATTCGATTATTAGCTGAAATATTTACTAAACATTTTAACTGTCACAACGTAACACAGCCTGTACATATCCCACTGCTGGGCATAGGCCCCTTCTCCTACTAGAGAGAAAGTTATTTTAATTGTATAAAAAAATTTGGATTTTATGAAGTATTTATTATGATATTTGGACGTATGGAGCCTATAATATATGTATACTAAAAATTAATGACCTGGCTATAAAGTCCCACAATCAATTATCCGCAGCGATCATTCAATTTCAATGTAATCGCAGCTTACAAACAGCTCGTTAGCCACGAAGTATTACATATAAAAGTATTATAAAATGCAATATTATAAGAACCTCGTCCGCATAAAGTAACAGTGACTAATTAGCCGGTAAACCACAATGGTTAATTACCGCAACGATCGCTTTTCGAAGCAATCACAATTTATGATACCAGATGGTGTTTAAAATAACCTGTAAGATATTTAACGTCACGCGATAAAGTAACTATGACTTTTAGCCGGCTTATTAATTAGCTGGCTAACCATTACTCTTGCGATTAATTACCACAAGGATTGCTCATTTTCAATGCAATCTCAATTTATGACACCAGATGGTGTTTAAAGTAACCTCTAAGATATTTAACGTCACGCGGTAAAGTAACGGCTTATTGATTAGCCGGCTAACCGTTAGTCTCACGATTAATTACCGCAATGATGGCTTATTTTCAATGCAATCACAATTTATGATTACAAATGGTGTTTCTAAAGTCACATCTAAGGCTAAGGCCGCATTACGACTAAACCACCGCGGATTTTAACTGTCTGATTTTGTATATAAAGGCAATTTCAAACGCGTCTCACGCGGTTTTGCGGTTTACCGCTTGTAGAAAAAAACCGTAGTGCAGCCTTAGCTCTAGATTGTTAACATCACGCAGTAAACTAACGGCTTATTAATTAGCCGGCTAACCGTTAGTCTCGCGATTAATTACCGCAATGATCGCTCATTTTTGATGCAATCACAATTTAATATAATCTTTAAGATCCTTTACATCCACGCCGTAAAGTAAAGGTGATGCATTAGTTGAAGGTATTAGCCGGTTAACCGTTTAACCGGCTAGCTTTTAGCGGTTTAGGTTCACGATTGATTACCAAATGATCGCTGATTTTCAATCGAATATAGAGTACTTTATTGTTATACCAGGTGATTGGCGATTTTTAATAGGCGATAATAGTAACCCATTATATAAATTAGACCATTAGTAAAATGCATGATTTTTTAACCTTTTTTAAAACTATTTAATTAAACTATAGCAACTCAAAAAGATTCCAACTAAAATTATATTAAAATTCATAAAATCATTTCTAGTAAGCCCGCTTTGTATCGTTGTAGTCTTGCCGAAAATTCTGAACAATATGAAATCTAATTGCAAGCTAACATGCTATCGTCGCCTGCCAGATTACGTAAATTTTCCAATAAAATACTTTGAATATTCTTTGTGATAATATACGAGAAAAATTTACCTACAATGAAATATTATTTAGAAGAAAAATTAAAGCCTAGTTCATGATAATTTATGTAATGTTATAACAAAGTTGTAGTAAATAAAATAATTTTAAACGGATTCAATGAAAAATGGTAGTAATAAAAAAACCTTTATAATTTAATTAAGTTTGTTATTTTCAATTGGTAGCTATCAAAGTCATTTTTATGAATTCTTGATAGTTTACATTAAAATCATTCATCCCGTCGCCTCTCAAATATTTTAGTTACTCACAAAGTGGACTAAAATTTTTCAAATTTCAAGACCAATATTTCAGACAACTACTTGTACCAGTGGACATAAAACTTGACACACCTTAGGTCTAGCGGATATCAACAGGCAGTTTCTGTCATATATCTAGCGTGGCACTCACATTAGAGCGCGTGGCAGGCTTATGTGAATTTTATTACAACCCTCGGGAAGTCGGGAACCTACTGTAAGGTTCATTGACTTTATTGCCGTAATCAAATATGAGCGCTCTAGTTGACTTTTGTGTTGGATCTTCAGTCGACGTCACTCGAATTATTAGTATAGGCAGGTGACTATATATAGGTTATTTGTGAATTTACGAGTAATTTGAGACGGGTCTTGTTCAGCTTCAGTAGTCTAATTTGTATTTTCTTATTCTCTATAATGTAGCCGCAATTTAATTATTTAACCTTTATAAAAAATATTTCAAACAGTATTCTAGCATTTCTAGCAAAGCTATAAATTGTTAAAAAATAAAAGTTTCTAGAACAGTTTTTTTGTCCGTCTTTGTTGACCGAGATTCATGCAAAACTATGAGACGGGTTATGACCTGATTTTTTTTTGACCCGGAAAAGAAAAGAAATCAGACAGCGGCGACTTCATACAAAGCGTTGTCATACGCGATGTATCAAAAATTTTTACTAATGATCAAAATAATATGCAGAACTTTTGCAAAGAAGAATGTTACCGAACTAATTATTATTTACATTAATATTATAAAGAGGAAATATTTTATTGTTTGTTTGTTTGAATTGAATATGCTTCGAAACTACTTCACCGATTTGAAAAATTCTTTCATCACTACTTCAATATAGGCTATCTTAAATTTTCAAAAACTTAGGAATACCTGTGCGAGGCTGGGGTGATATGCTAGTTAATACTAGCAATAAATAATATCTAATTTATAAACTCTTCAGCCGAGGAAAAATGGTTTTTAATCAAGAATAATCAAAATAAATAAATAATAAGCTACATTCACACGTGATTGAGTATACATGCACATCCTTACCTGTGTCCTTACTGAATTCCAGGTGGCAATTTTAATGCATATTGCTTTGAAGTTAGATAGAATCTTAATGCATGGCTTAGGTGTTGGCGGGCGGAGCCTCAACAAAAGCTGGTAGACTATAAGTCAAATTATCACAAAACTTGTATAGCAATATGTTACAGCATGGACATTTATTCCTAATCGAGATAATACCGTCCATATATCTCGAAGGTTACAAAACGTCACGTACGTCGTTCCAGTGACACAAATGTGCAGCCGAATTTTACGAGCTGAACCGTAAAATTTATAACCTAACATTAATATGTACAAGCCAATAACCCCGTATATGTTTTATATAAATATACCGTTATGTTCTTCACGTGTACTCCTGTAATAAAACCGGGGAAACTTAAAGCGTACGGATTCCGGGCGAAACGGAAAGGCTATCCAGTGTTTTAGTTTGTGTAGTCTAGAGCATTGGAGACAGCGACTTAAAGGTTTCTTCGATTCGATCCTTTAAGTTTTGGCTTTTGGGATAATAACTATTTTTTCCACTAATTTTATATATGTTTATACTATTCCTGGGCTTTATAAAACATCGCAAAATTGGATTGATAATAATAGTAATCTATGTGAATATAACGCACTCATTTTATGAACAATATCTATGAAATTGATAAAAATTAAAATATAAAATTTTGCACAATTTAATTTTTTATTCAAATGTTAAATATAAATCAGAGAGCATTACTTAAACGCCGTATTAAATAACTATTAATTAACACTATATTTTATTCACGTTGTATGATTTCCAATAAAATCTGCTATGTATAATAAAAAATCATGCCTAATTAACAATTAGAATCTGTAAAATTATTTTATGGCTACAATAAGCTTTTTGTGTGTAAATATACTTTATTGGAAAAGATGCAATATAAATAAATATGGGTCATAATAATTATATTTGATAACAATACATTAATGACAATACATCCCCCTATACATTTAAGAGTAACTTCCGCCTTTATTCTGGACAGAACCTAAGAACAGGACCACAAAGCACTTAGGTATATAATATTTTTATTGCAGTCCCCGAACCGCCGGCGAAGGCGACCTACTAAATAAAATATTCTTCAGAAAACGTCTGTATTATTACCGGGTTTATGTTAGAGGGCGCACAATACGGCCCTTTGGTTAGCTGAAATGTTTTCATTGCTGATGTTTGGATTTATATGAAATACCGATACAGCAATACAAATAAATATGTGGAATACTTTCGCATTCTCCGCTGCTGAATTGATAATACAATATGAAAGGCTTTTGAATAGGTTTAAGTATAATTCATTGTTTGAAAATAATGGTAAATTGAATGGATCTATTTTCGTAATTTGTTATTGTGATTAATGCTAATAATTGTTGATTCTATTCTCAATTGGAAGGTTATTTTCGGTTAGAGTTTTGTTCTTATGGGCCTTCTTACACCTTCCGAGATCTCATGATGTTTATTATAGTTTCTTACGTAATTGTACAAAAACCGAAATACGTCATATTTGTGACTATTTTCAAGCACCAGAAAAATTGAATTTATATACAGGATCATCGAGAAAAAGAAATTACTCATGAACATAAGATATGTACATTATTATATTATTTATATTTTAGTAAGTTAAGTATCCCTATTCTTATCTTTCTGTACTCACGATGCTTTCCAGTTACCTAACTTCATAAATGTTGTCTAAATTTATTGTTGTCTACGAAATTTTATTTTCGTATCTCATATTATTCCTTTAATAAAACGCGATCAAAGTAATCGTTTTAATATTCAATGGGTCGTGTTATTCATTATTTTAGAAGGTCAAGGGACGGGATTACTATTAATAAAACAAAGCTCTTCGGTACGGATTTATGGTAAGATTTATTTCAGACTTAGATGACCATTCTAGCCAGTGACATGAACAGAATTAAACCAGCAATCGTCGGTGTAGGCTAACTAGTCTAATGTCTAGTATTTTATGCATTGTTAGCGGAACTTTTTGGAATACACGACTGGGTGGTTGCCTAGTGACGGTTGTTAATGTCAAGACAGAGGACTTAGCGATAGAGGGATATAATATTGAATAGAGAACTGGAATAGAGACATGTATAATTAAGAGCGGTTGTATTATTATTCTCTTCTGGACTATCTCTAAAAGTATTTACATACATTTGTTAGTAATAGGTGTTAACGTTGGAGCCGAGATGGCCTAGTGGTGCGAACACGTGAATCGCAACCAAAGGGTGTGGGTTCAAACCCTGACTAGCACCGCTGGATTTTCAAGTGCTAAATTTGTGTTTCAATTCATCTCGAGCTCGGCGGTGAAGGAAGGAAAATGTAAAAAATATTTTTTTTTAATAAATCTTATTCTGTACTGAATTTTTTTAGGCAACCTATATACAATGTATTTGTTGACATATTAAATGTAAAATAAAACAAGTTTCATCAAATTAACATCTCAGTGCAATTCGTCTCATATCGGGATCTTAGACTATTATATAAATCTGTTGTATATGTTGTATAATAAATACAATCATTATTTATTATTTTGATAACTAGGAGTAAGTTATATAATAATGAACATTCGTGTACTTATTTATGTGCTTTTGTTGGTGTGTTTATGTATGAGGAGAATTCCTAAGTGAGATGCTTTTCTTCCTTTTTGTATGGATATATGTAAGACGAAGTTAATAAGTAGGTATAATACAATTTAATAAATGTATATGTGAATAAATAAATTTGTTTTGTTTGTATTTATAGGCCATATAGATATCATCTAATTTTTTTTGTGTGTCTCTGAATCCCCGACAGAGGATCGATCGATGTTAGGTCCACCTGAGGCCGTGAGAACAACAAAAGCCTAACCAATATTTTTTAGACACAAAACATACATATTTTTTGCACACTAAGGACACATTCAATAACATCATACACATAACATAATTGATGATTAAACGAACTTACCTTAAGTTAAGTTCTATCAGTGTTCTCAACACATAATCATTATGTATGTATACTTAAATGCCATTTATATAAATTTTTAATATTATTTACAATGATATACATTTTTTTAAATATTATTTTAAGTATTATTGACATTATTTGAAACATACCATCTTGTATTGACATTTTGAGTTAAATTTGTCCGAAAATGATTCCGATAATTTTCGTATTTCCATTTTGTATGTTACATTTAAACATTTTGTATGTTTCCTTGAAATTTCTATTATCTTTCGAATTAGATATTTATTACTATACTTTCTTCTGCGTTTAGGCATAATACTTTTCAAATTAAAATAAGAGTTTGAAAAATAACGTATGAACGGCCGAGCACTAGAACGCGAATGACATTTGACGACCAATATTGTCACTAGG